>JAQIXC010001754.1:0-13207 GCA_034697605.1 Metabelba pulverosa
CGTCTTGATCAGCGTTTGCATAAAACGCAATAAGAGCCACGACGAGTACGATGCTTAATTTTCGAAACATTTTTACAATACGATTTTATGTCGTTCTGATGTATGCAAAGTTTTCATGCTCTTTTTATAGTTTTTGTGTATTGATAAGTTTGCTGGTTTAAACTGTCAACTTGTTAGCTTGTTCAAAAATTCAATTAATCAAATAGTTATGTTTTAAAGTGAACAGATGTTATCGATGTAAGCTGTCCTTTTGTTATTTTACGATGTTTAATTTCATCTACTGTGTATTTATCTTTTAATTTTTAAACTCAAAATACACAGTTCAAAAGTGTATCCGTATTAAAAATATTTTAACAATTAATTATTGCTAAAGTATCACACTTGTTTAAATAATAAATTAATCTAGTTGTATTTGTTTTTGAAATCACATAAAACAATTAATAATTAGCAGCAAGAATTTGGCAATAACCTTTTACAGTCTAAATTGTTACAGGTATGTCGCGAATTAATTTTTACATGATAGTTTTCACATGATATTACAAAAGACGTGCCATGATATGATTCATAAAAACATATTGATTGTGACATCTAAAATAAAAATATTTAATATCATGTATAATTAATTAAATACATAAGCAGTAAAAACATTTATAGCAAATTACATGCAATCAATGTAGAAGTACTGAAATGTTTATACATTTAAATTTTTTAAAAACAATTTCAAAAATTTATAGTTAATAAACATTTTAGCAAATAATTATAATGTTATTTATAAAAATCATTATGCATTGCAAAATTAAGATACATATCAAACGTGAACTAAATGTCGTTTAACGCGCAAACATTGATTTCACTGCTTCTGATCATAACTGAGAGACAACGCGACGACAACGCGCTTCTCGAGCGCCGGCAGACGTTCGCCGATGAGTACGACTACATCGTTGTCGGCGCCGGCAGTTCCGGGTCAGTCGTCGCGTCGAGACTATCGGAGCGCACCGACATCCGAGTGTTGGTGATTGAGGCGGGCGGCGCCGAAACGATCATATCAGACATACCGGTGTTTGCATCATCATTATGGAGCTCACGAATGGACTGGAATTACACTATCAGTGCGCAACGCAACGCGTTTCACGGCTTTCGCAACAGTACCGGTGCATTCGCTCAAGGCCGTGTGCTCGGCGGCTCGTCCACTGTCAACGCCATGGCCTACGTGAGAGGACTGCCGCTCGATTTCGATGACTGGAAACCCCGGTTCGGCGTTGAAGGCAATTGATATATAAATAAATTATTTATATGTTATTCATAAATCAAGATATTTTTATCATGTTTGTTTCTTTTTTTTTGCGTGAAGGCTGGTCGTGGGCTGAAGTGTTGCCATATTTTATTCTGTCTGAAAACAATAGTGATTATACATTGAATAGCAAGTATCACGGCTTCGACGGTCCTCTGTCGGTGCGTTCGACACCCGAGCGCCGATTGATTGATGAGGCGTTGATTAGCGCCGCCGAAGAGCTCGATTATCGTGAGATTGATTTGAATGACGCGAATACGCCGAACGGTGTTGCTATTCAGCAAATGACTATAAGGTTGAAAGTTTATAATTTTACTTTACTAAAACTTACTTTTACTTGTTACATTAGCTTAATTATTATTTATTAACATTTTAGCAATTAACTACTAATTAATTAATTGAACTAACTTGGGTATAATATAGCAATTAAATAAATTGATAAAATTGTTTTAAAAAAATAAATATTTAAAAATTTAACTAGGTGTTGTTTACGAAAAAACAATTATTATTTATTGGTGTTGTTATTTATTAAAACAATTTATGTTTGACAGACCCGACGGCTCCCGATGTTCGACAGCAAAGGCATATCTGAGACGAGCACTGAATCGAACAAATCTCGATATAATGGCCAACAGTTTGGTCACAAAAATCAATTTCGATGTCAATCGGAGAGCCGTTTCCGTCGATGTCCTCAAACCCGACCAACAAATAGCGACAATAAAAGCGCGAAAAGAGATCATCGTTTCCGCCGGCGCTATAAACACACCTAAACTACTCATGTTATCGGGCGTCGGACCGGCTGCTCATCTCAGAAAACACGGCATTCCAGTCATAGCTGACCTACCCGTCGGCGACAACTTTCACGATATGCCCGTCACGTATGGCATACACTTCACGATAAACGCGACCAAAACGGCGAAGGAATATACCGATAAAGACATTACCGACTATTACTTCAACGGCACGGGTCGGCTCATACAGGTGTTTAAGCCGGTGCTCAGAGCGCCAACACCCCTTGAAGTAAACAGTCGTTGGCCAGACATACAGGTATTTGCCGAAACGGGAAGTTTCGCCGGCTTTCCAAACGCAGACTCGGCGGCCAACGCGCTTAACATGCGGCCGGACATATGGAACGCGTACTACCGGCCCTACTCGGGTGCGTCGACGCTCACACTCACACCGATGGTTAATCGGCCGCTAAGTAGAGGAACGGTACGTTTGCATAGCGGCCAGTATACGGACGACCCGATTGTTGACCCGAATTATTTTGCAAACCCGGTGGACGTACGGGCACTGGTAGACGGCATGAAACTGGCCATCAGTATAGGCCGAAGTAATGCGTTTACCGATGCGTTCGATGCGCACCTGTTCTCGTCGGTAATCCCCGATTGCCGTCACTTCTGGCGGACGAGACATTGGCCGACGGACGAGTACTTGGAGTGTATGGCCCGAACGCTGACGTTTACGTATACACACGCGGCCGGCACTTGTCGTATGGGTGCTCTCAATGATAGTAAGGCTGTGGTTTCGCCGCACCTGAAGGTTCGCGGCGTTACCGGTCTGCGAGTGATCGACGCGTCGGTTGTGCCTCAGGCGACGTCTGGTGCTCTGTATGCCGCAGCTGTTATGATTGGCGAACGGGGCGCCCACTTTATTCTTAAACCTCCCTGCTGTCATTGAGATTTTTAAGCTATATTATTTTACCGATTATAATTAGTATTAATTAATTTATTTTTAATAATTAGTAAATTAATTACTACTTTGACATTTTTGCATATTTAACTGTATTTTGAGCAAGATTATTTTCATTTTAATGAACAATTTTGAATTTCTTATAAATAAGAAAAACTCATATTTTTATCAAGCTCGTTTGGGGCCACCTTTGCAGTAGCTAAAAAGATAAAGAGCGTGATAAAAAGATAATTAAATAAATTATTTAAAAAATTAAAAAATATTGAATAAAATTCAAAAATATTCATTAAAATCTATACTTTATTTAAATGATTTTTGTAAAGAATAAATTGCATAAATATAATTCACTGCATAAGTTTCACCTGGCATAAGAGATAAGCTTAGTACAGTATTTCATTTTGCAAATTCATTAAATAGGCAAGTCCTATTTTTCTAACTTAAATTCATTAAACGCAAAAATATATTTGCTATTATTATTACATGTAACATTAATACAAAATTGATGTTTGAAATCCGATTATGTTATTTAAGACGAGTGAGAATACAAATTAAGGTAAAATTAAAGTTCGATTTAAATGTAATTTAAGATTAAATTCTAACATGACTGATAGGTTGTATTTAGGGTTAAAAATTTCAGTGAAATTTTCATTTTGAATGAAAGTTTCAGTGAAACTTTCAGAATTCAGGTGAAATTTTGGTGATATTTTGAAATTTTCAAACATTCTAACTTTACTGATTTTAAAATAAAATTTAACAAATTTAACTTATTATCACTTTTATAATACAAAGATACTAACTATGGGTAATAAGAATTATAAAAATAAAACATTCTGGTATATTTTAACAAAATTTAATATTTAAAGCTTCTAGTATGCCTGATTTTATAAATGTCGCTATATACCATAGTGAAATTTTAAGTGAAATTTTAAAATATATGTGAAATTTTCAGTGAAATTTTGCGAAAATTTCAGGTGAAACGTTTCCAAAATTTTACTACTAACAACCCTAGTTGTATTGCAAGTTGCAAATAAGAGCAGATAAAATTAAATCATTTAAAAATAGTTTGTTTGAAAAAATATTTTACTAAGAGAATCGCTAAAAGTAACAAGAAAATTTTCAACAAGTATAAATACGTTTTGATAATGTCTGCGATACAAATCTACGAGAAACGGAATGGCAAGTTCGAATTTGACTTTCACGCATTCGAGAAAGTGATTGCTAGCGCGGCGAATGAGCATGTTGCAATTTACACCATCGCGGGCCCGTTGCGTAGCGGCAAGTCATTCATGTTGTCGGCAATGGTGCAGTACCTGCTGAAACGCGGCCAGGGCGGCCAAGACGCCTGGGTCAACGACGACTTTACCGGTAAGTTCGTGTTCGCGTCGGGAACGACACCGGCGACGGCCGGCATCTGGATGTGGTCGGAGCCGTTCCGCATCACCCGACCAGACGGCACGACAGTATCGCTGTTCCTGATCGACACCCAGGGATGCTTCGACAAGGAGACGTCGATGAGCGAGAACGCGCTCGTGTTTGCCATGAGCATTTTGCTCTCGTCGTACATGATCTTCAACATCAAGACACAGGTCGACGAGAGTATCATGCAGTTTTTCCAGTACTTTACGGGCTTCGCCTGCCAGGGCAACCACGAGGTGAGTGACGACCCGTTCCAGTTACTCATGTTTCTGATCCGCGACTTCGATGCGCCCGACTTTGAGTGCGGTTACTATGACGACGACACCACACCGACCGGTGCGGCCGACGACTCGCAGAACTACAAAAAAGCCAATTTGAATGCGCGCGACAGTCAACCCCGGGATGTGCAGTACGTGCGCCGAACGATTGACAGCGTGTTCGAGAATATATCATGCTACTTGATGCCGTCGCCCGGCAAAGCTCTTGTGCGCACCAATAAGTTTGACCCGTCGGCCGTGGATCCCGACTTTCTCGCACACCTTTGCCAATTCGTACCGCTAGTGCTCGACCCAAACGATATTGTGATCAAGCGGTTGGGCGGCTTTCAGCTAACCGGTTTTACACTGCTTAAACACGTCGACCGTTGGGCCAAACTGTTTGAGTCGAATGAGTTGCCGAAAACGCTGACAGTCTTTGAAAATACGGTTGAGCTGCAGGTGCAGATGGGCCGGGAGGCAGCGCTCGGCAACTACATGAGCAAAATGCACGAGTGCATTGATGGCGGCCCCGATAATAAGCTACGTGATAATCATAAGTAATCACGTAATAATTATACAGAATATTAAAATGCAATATATTATACAACTATTTTGAACATGTTACTAAATATTTAAAAAAATATTTATTGAAATAAACATGTAATGTCATGGTAAATTTTGCGCAGGCTAATCTCAGCCGAAAGCATCGAACTGTTCAACAGTTTTTCAAAATTTGCCACAACTGAGATGAAGGCCGAGAAGGCGCGGGCGTTGACGGAGAAACTCGAGAAGAACTACGAGTCGTACCACTATATGAATGAGCAGAAACGAGAGGTGGAGGCCAAGGAGGCCGAGTACGCCAAACTTCTCCGAGCGAACGCGCGGATGAACGCGGAGTTCGAAGCGCTTCGGGAGCATATTAGCGCCGAACGTGAGCCAGCGACCAACCGCGAGCGCATCGCCGACTATCGCGAGCAGATCGGGCGCAACGACGAGAAGCTCCGCGAGTGTCGCGAGTCGATGGCTCAGATGCAGGCGTCCGTCCGCGAGCTCGAGCGCAATATTCGCCACTCGAACAGATCGAATGGTAGTTGAAATAAGCATTTTAAATATTGTATCATGTTTTTTTTAATTTATTTATTAATTTTTAATTCGTTTTGCTTTTACAGACGGTTGCCAGATCGTGTAACATGATATTTATTTCGTCTACATTCCTTAATTTTGAAAATTTATTTTTTAATTGCATTTAAAATTTGTTTTTATTAGTAATAAACTATTATTGTTATATTTATAAATTACATATTATTGTTAGTAACAATTTATCAATATTCATTTAAAAAATAAGTTAATATGTTGTTTTCTATTTGTTTTAAAAGCTGTTTAAGTATTTTGTTCTTTATTTTATTGTGTAATTTCAGCCATTGTGTTCTATAAAAGTTATATCTAGTTACAATTTTATGTTAAGCTATCAGGTTACATGTTACTATTAGAAAATGCTAGTTATTTTAAAATTATATGCTATTTGTACACTAAAATCTGACTGAATTTACTAAAACACTTAAATGTTTTATCAATACATTACGAAACTTGTTACTATAAAAATTGAATGTAACATTCAGCTCAAATGAATGTCAATAAATATAACAAAATTATAGTTTTATAAATAGCATAAATAAACCAATAGTTTAAATATTTTATTAAAAGCATCGGTATTAATTACACAGATTTAATTTATTAAGAAGTGTAAAATATTCTATTAAAATTTTCGCCAGTAGAAATAAAAATACTAATTTATTTAAAAATTAATTAATCCTTTAGTTTATATTAATTATTAAATCATATTTTATTCATATTATTTGTTTTAATAATAAAATACACTGCATACATATTTTCAAATTTAACACGGTGTTTATTATAAATAGTAAGCTTGTTTATTTTATTGGACAACAATTGCAAATCACTCTAGATTAACACTAGTAAATGCAAAACTTAAAACTGTTTTAATAAAATGTGTTGTGAACTACCTAAATACACTGTTTAAATTAAGCAAAAATAATCAACAACACAAAAACGCAGATCTAATAAATTTTATTAAATTAAAAAAATGTACAGTAGTACATGTTACATTTTTGTTACAATGACATTTGCGGTGAAAAATAAACAAGAATATTTTACTGTAAATGCAGACCAGTTATTACACAGCATAATCGTTGGTATCCAATACCGGTGGTCCGGTGTAAATGCTTTCAGCGAACACCCGGTCAGATGCCCGGCCCGGAGGCTTACAATAGCCGAAGAATAGGTTAGTGCACGAGGCGCCCGGGCAGCACGGCGAGAAGGCGTTGCAAAACGTGTTTGGGTTTCCGCACGGGGCTCGTGCATGATAAACTAAGCGATAAATTAATATTGATAAAAATCATTGTAAAATAATTACATAAGTAATTGTAACTAAATAATTATGAGCATAAATATATTTAAATTATGCTAGTGCATATTTAAATACATTTTTCTTGAGCGTTCGCAGTAAATGCCACAAGGGCCAAGACGAGTACGATGCTTAATTTTTGATACATTTTAGACGTGGTAGAATATGTTTAGTTTTATAACTGTTGTTAATTATAACTATGTATTAAACGTTTTTCGTATGAAATGTTGTTTAGTATATATTAATTTTTGTTAATATGTTATTTACTGAATGCTTGTGCCACAGATGTACTTGCTTAAAAATGTTTTTCTTTTGTGTGAAAATTGGTCTATTATGTTTAGTTTCATATGCCTTATTGTTTGTTTTAGTAATTTTCAAAGCTTATAATTGTAGCAAGTTTTATAATTGTATAATAGAATTTTATTTTTAAAAATATCTGTATTAATAAATTTTTAATTTAATTATAGTTACAACATTACACTTGTTTGATTTTTAAAAATATACTGTATGTTCTAATACTAAGCATTTATACAGTATTATTTGATTATATCATATTTATTTTTAGTAGGTTTACAATCTCAACAAATATTATTTTAATATGGAACCTATTAATTATTTAATTACAAGTAATTTGTTACAAATATATATATCATATTTTAAACAAACATAAAATTTCAATTTTGTCAATGATATAATAGCATTGCTATTTTAACTTTTGCTGCATAGAATAACAATATTACTAGTTTTAGAAAAATAATAAAAATCTCAAAACCTGCGTTATTAAGTTACCTTTCTACAAATTATATTTAAATAACTAATCATGCATACTAATAATTTTAATAATTATTGAATAATAATATAACACATTTAATAAATACACAGACAAATAAGTTTATTTAATTAAAAATTACAATTACAGTAACATCTACATTTGAGTTATTCTGGCATATTTTTCCTAGTAAAAACTAATCAAGATTATTTCAATATAAATAAAAACATACATAAGATTAATTTAGTTGAAAAAAGTATCGGTGTAAATTAACTCAGGCCGCTGTGTCATTGCAAAACCCGAACCAATTGGACGTACACGTCAAGCCCGTACAGCAGTTTGCAAATAGAAAATTGCAAAAACCATTCGTGATTATGCATGTTGCTTGCTTCCACATTCTATCTTGGTAAGAAATTAATTTGCGCTTAAAATATAGATTTACTGTAGTTATAATTGCACTAGTTAATATAGTAAAACTAACCTAGTAAAAAAAGTTAGTAACTACAAGTTACAAACTAGCAAGTGAAAAGTTGCAAGTATAAATTAAAATAAAATACCTTCAGAGTCTTTTCCATCTATTGCATTTGATGCAATGAAAGTCAAAAAGAGTATGATGCTTATTTTTCCGTGCATCTTCGATGTGTTCTTCAAGGGTTGTTTTAGCATATAATGTTTTATAAACTTTATATCGCAATTATATACTGTTTAATATCTGTAGAATATATCAATTTTTTGATATGTTTATCGCCGTAGTTACTATTAAATTAGGCATGTTTAGATCTATAAACTACAATTTATAGTGATTGATAAATCTACTAACAGTTTTATTAAACTTGTTTAACAATTTAAAAATGTTTTCTTATTTAATAAAAAAAATTTAGTCTAGTTGTGCTTACTTTTAAAATCAGTTTCAAACAATTTTTTAATAACATGATTTAGCAAAAAATTTTAACAGTATACGTTATTTACAAATACAAAATTCGAATAGTAATTCTAGCATGTCATTTAAGACATACTACAAATAAGATATGATTCAGAAAAAGCACATTCCCGGTTATGATATGACTAAAAACGCGAAAAAATATAGCAGGAATGATTAATAATTAGTGTGCTATTTTATATTTATGTTATTTACAACAAATATTTAAGTCGCAAATATATTCGTAAACTATTGTGCTTAATTTAAAATAATAAATTATTACAATAACTTAATAACATTTATAAATAATAATAATAATAATAAAATGATTAATTAATGATTCTAGAATTTATAAATAACCAAATGTCTATTAAGAATCGTTATATGTTAATATATTTATTTAATTATTAGCAAGTTATATTACAATTTTACAAATTATTATTACAATCTGATAACTCGTGCAACTATGAAGTCTAACATGATGCTTTACTTTGTTTAATATAAACATTATATACATGTAAACAGCGAGTAATTATGAATCTAGCAAGCGCAAATATTACTGATATTTCACAATAATCATGTTGAGTTTAATTTTATTATTTATATATAGTATAAAAAAATTATTAGTTGATAATATATTGTTTATAAATAATTGAGCAGGATTTACTTTTTTGACATTTAATATTTTGTAATTAGTTAGAATGCTAGAAAAGATTATTTGATATATAGTGATTTTTACCAAGTTTAAATGTAAATTTATACGACGTTTAAACAAAAAAAAAGTTTAAATAATAATTAAGCAATGCACATTGAAATATGCAAACAAAATTTTATTACTTTTAAATAATAAATAATTTTCAAATATCAGTTAAAATTTTTTATTCACACTAAAAGTTACATAATAGATATTGGCAAAAATGTGTAGTGTTCAAGACGGCAACTTATCCTTCAAACAGTACATGAAAGGTGCTGAAAAATCGTACGTGTTAGTGTGCCCGACCATATGAAGAATAAATGTTTAAACATGTTACAAAAGCATTTGGGCGGCGACTGGTTGTGCACAAAGCCCGACGACTTGGCGTTCGAGCAGTTGTCCGGCGGTCTCACGAATCAGATCTATTCGTGTGAACTGAGTGCCGATACGGCCGGTGCGGACGCGTCCACTCGAGTCATCATTCGTTGGTTCGGTAAACCGTATCCTTTCATGGATTGGGTGGCCGACGGACAGATGCCGTTGCATTCGGGCGTTGCGTCACTGGTTATAGTTTCAAAATAACATTTTTTTATATAACAAAATAAAGCTTAAAAATAAAGCTTAAAATAATAAGCTTAAAATAAAGCTTGGTTAATAATGCTATTTATTAATTAATGTTGTTTATATAACTATTATTTAATTTGTTTCTATTTTTATTCGAATAATTAATAAACATTCTACTTTGCATAAACTAGTTTTCAATTTCAAGTGTAATCAAAAAAATTTAAACCTTAAATATATTATAATATAGATAATAGTACGAACATTTATGTATGTTAATTAAAATAACGGCATCTTATTAATCACTATAGCAAACTCAATGCACATGATATCACATAATATACTATTAATATATAATAGCCACGGATTAGCAGTTCTAAGAAATCAAACAATATATCGAAATATTTAGATGTACAGTGGAAAGTAAGATAATATACATGTTGATTGTAAGCAATATAAATTCCAACATATAGTTTATACTTGATTATTCACATTCATTTTATAATATAAAAATAAGATGCATATAAAATAATGTCATTATTTTATGTGTTTATAGTTTAATTTACAGCATTTAGCAAAAATATTGAATTTATTTTTTAAATTATAAATGTTTCTTGTTAATAACTTATATTGAGCTACCCAAATAGAGCAGAAAGCTACTATTTATATTTATTAAATAAACAATATAAACCCACGTTCATTACAATTTTGCTTAATACTTTTATCAAATGCACTTTTAAACTAGCGGTAGTTTTACAAAATGTCGTTATAAAATTAATACTGTAAAAGAATTCAAAGTTTCATTGTCGCTGTTGAGCATGATTAAATATAACAGTAAGAATATCTTACAATTAGCAACGTGGTAAACTACTGACTGTAGTTTCTTAATTAATAAGATTATTATTAATTTCGGAACAGTTTCGACAAATTCCTTATGTCTTTTTCAACCGAATAATTGGCAAATTATGGTATTCGCCGAACAGTCGAGAAGTTGTAGAGAGAATGAGTGCAGTAACTCGAGAATATACTGTACAAAAAGTGACTAATTCTGCAATGCTGTAATTTGGTCTAATTGATAATCGTAGTTTGAGTTTTTATTTATTTAAAAGCGCAATTGAATATAAAGAATTCAAACTTTCAACTAAACTTGTAATTAAATATGTATAAAAAGTTTTAGTTGAAAGTTTGAATTCTTTATATTCAATTGCGCTTTTAAATTTAATTATAGTTATATTTAATTAATACTGTAAATTTATAAGAAAAATGTAATTCTTACATACTTAATTACTTTAGTATTAGTAGTAATATAATTTTTATAATTCAAATTAACATAATTATAATCAATGTAACAAAGAATCAATGACTCAATGTATATGAGTTGTTTAAATATACTGTATATATCAAACAAATTAGACATGTAGAGTATATTCAAATATATCTTTGCAAATAAGTTTGCTGTTTAGAATATCAAATTATCTGCATTACTAAGAATTAAAGAGTTTTATTTTGAAAATATGATGTATTATTGCCGAAAAATAGACTTTGTACACATTAGCGTCAAAAATGTCGTTTGTCTGCAATCAAATTTATTATCAAATATTCATATACTACACGAATACACTGCATAATTATGTAATGCCAACGCCTAATTTGAAACTTGATTAATAAATATGCATATATATTTAACAAACTTCCTTCATTCCTCAGGCATAAATTAAGTGAAACATATACAGAAATATTTATACTGTATATAATTTATAAATGAGAAACAACAACTATTTTATTAATTTTTAATTGTATATTTAATCTAGCAAGCAAAAATTAACAAGAATGTCTGCAATTCAAATCTACAATATAGAGGATGGTAAATTTGTGTTCAACGTGCCGGCATTCCGCAAAGTAATATCAAAATCGGCAAATGAGCATGTTGCAATCTACTCGATCGCGGGTCCGCTACGTAGCGGTAAGTCATTTATGCTGTCGGCGTTCGTGCAGTACCTCATGTGCAGTTTGTGCGGCGCTGGCGGCGCTCGCGACGCGTGGCTCGACACCGACTTCACGGGTAAGTTCGAGTTCGCGTCGGGCACTAAGCGCAAGACCGTCGGCATCTGGATCTGGTCGGAGCCGTTCCGCATCACCCGACCGGACGGCTCGAAAGTGGCGCTATATCTGCTCGACACCCAGGGATGCTTCGACAACCAGACGTCGATGACGGAGAACGCGCTCGTCTTCGCCATGAGCATTTTGCTCTCGTCGTACATGATCTTTAACATCAAGATACAGATCGATGAGAGTATCATGCAGTTTTTCCAGTACTTTACTGGTTTTGCGCGTCTGGGCAACGATGCCGTGAATGACGACCCGTTCCAGAAGCTCCTGTTCCTCA
Organism: Metabelba pulverosa; assembly: GCA_034697605.1. Lineage (NCBI taxonomy): Eukaryota > Metazoa > Arthropoda > Arachnida > Sarcoptiformes > Damaeidae > Metabelba > Metabelba pulverosa. The sequence continues at coordinate 12,411 of JAQIXC010001754.1, forward strand.
TTCGCGACTTCGAAGCGCCCGACTTCGAGTGGGGTTACTATGACGACAAGACGCCCGACGGGCCGGCAGATGATGAGCGCAACTATAAGAAAGTCTATTTATGCGCTCAGAAGGACCAGCCGCGCGATGTTGTGTATGTGCGCGAGACGATCGCAACCGCGTTTGAGAATGTAGCGTGCTACTTGATGCCGCCGCCGGGCAAAGCCCTTGTCCGAACCGCCCAATTCAATAGGGAGTCTGTCGACGCCGACTTCTACGCGCATCTGAAGGCGTTCGTACCGCTAGTGCTAAACGCGGAGTCGATTGTGGCCAAGAAGGTCGGCGGCAGTTACCTGACCGGCGCCGAACTCGGCCAACACGTCGAGCGCTGGGCAAAGCTGTTCGAGACGGACGAGTTGCCCGAAACGCTGACTGTGTTCGAGAATACGGTTGAGTTGCGTATGCAGATGGGCCGGGAGGCTGCCGTCAACGACTACGTGAGCAAAATGCGCGAGTGCATCGACGGCGCCGCTGATCACGTACTGCGCGCTAAGCATGAGTATGTTGATTTTATAATGTTTAGTAGCAAATTAAATAATATTATTATCATTTTAAAATAATTATACAGATTAACTATTATTATAGCTTTTTCGATTATTTTATCAATGATAAATTATCATAAAATAGAAATATGTACATGTGTTTTGTATATGTTATTTAAATACAATTTGTACATTATTATTTTTAATAGCTTTGATTGCTGTAAGCAAAGAAAAGGTATATATAATTTCACCTTCTCCCACCCACCCACCCACCCC
>JAQIXC010001755.1:0-13207 GCA_034697605.1 Metabelba pulverosa
GCTTAATCATGTCAAGTTTATAAGTTGAAATTTTATGCCCAATAATTAAAAGTTCGTTTATAAATGAAACATTTAAAGTGAACTATTATTCGTATACTGTATTAGTCGTACAGTATAAGAGTGTAAGCATTGGTTTTCTATGCATTGCATTGCTTTAGAGAGCAGTACAACGAGTGCTAATGCATTGACTCTAATACTGTACGAATGCATAGTATTACTGCACAGCAACCGACGACTTTGACCACTGATTACGGCCGCGCGTCCAGCCATTCGCAGCTAAATTGTTCATCATCACTTTCTTGGCAACCATAGCTTTAATTTTATATAAAATTTAACCGAATCGGTCAAACACAGTAAAGTCCTCGAACGAGTTGGCATAATTTAGTTTATATGCTTATTTGCTTTAAAAAACCTTAATTAATTTATTTAAGCAATTAATTAATTGTATTTTTTTTGTAATTAAACTATTATTTATTTTTAGAAATGTAAAAATATTTCGATTATACCAGTTTTATTTTACATAATTTTGTAAGATAAATAAAAATGCGTAAAATAGCGAATATTAATATTAGAAAGATAAGAACGCAAGTGGTATTAATATCACGTTATATCGAGTGCAGAGAGCGTTCGAACAAAAGCGAGCCTTTCCTTCGATTTCAAACCTAATGGAAAGTCTCGTTATTTCGCAGAGAGTCGGCGCACACCTCTAGAAGGCATTTAAAAGTTTAAACAGTTTTGCGCTGAAAATGCGTTGATTTTCGTCGACGTTTGACTCGATTGGCAACGAAATGCAAAATACGGACAATTCGAGTCAATTCAGACAATTAATCAATAGTTTGGCGACAATACGAGAAAACAACACTTTCTTCAATGATTTGTTGAGTTTTAACGCTTCCAATGAGTTGGACAATAACGGCGAAGACATGTCTCGAGTGCCTGATAGCGAAGACTCGGAAAAGTGGAAAACGCGTGAAAGCGATGGTATGTTTAGCCGAAACGCTGGCAATCAGTTCGACAGCAGAGACAGCGACAGTCGTATGGATTGCGGACAAGCGTTCGGTTCAGTCGACAGCGAAGACGAAGACAAGGAGTGCACGCAATCAGATGAGAGCGTTGGCCACCGATTGCCTATCAGTCAAATGCAGTGGAAATTAACGCCAACTCTTGAGATGAGACAAAACATAAGCAAAAGACGCAATTTGTTTGGCTTTGAGAGCAATAAACAGTTGTTTGATCTCAAGAATAGCGTTCGTCTCTCCAATCAGACGACTCGGAAATGCAATTCAAATGTCAATTATCTCGACAATAGTCTCGGTTTGTCTCCCGTGAAGACCCACTTAATCGCCGAAAATAAGAGCAGTTTTGCTGTCAATAGCTTTGATCCAAGTCTTGCAAACATCGAAAGTGAGTTAGACTTGCATTCAATGGCTTTCGGATTGCTTTGAATTTTGCAATTATTCTCGTTTTGCAGACATTGGAACCGATCGACTAAACAGTGGTATAAACGGCATTCAAGTGAACAGTTTTGGATCGATTAACCAATCGATTGAATTCGGGTCGGAATTTGCTGACCAAAGCTTCCGGTCATTGAGTAAGTGTTCAGATCTGGACCTGAAGGCCGAGGAACAGGCGGTCGACTTGAATGAGACATTCCGTTCGCCGAACTCGGGATTCGATACCAAATCGATTGGTTCGTATTTCAAACAACATTCGGAACCGCTTTCGGCGATCGAAACGTTCGGCAAATCGTTTGAAGTGAATGTCGAAAAGACTGATATCTCGATTCGAAGCACTGGAACCGATATCTCGTTAATGGACTCATCGATGGCCGAAGATATTCTGAATTCTTCGGAAAACGCTATACGAATGGTTGGGAAAGTGATTGATAGAAGAAATCGAAAACGAAAATCAGTTCAAAAGTCAATCATTAGTTCGAATTCTTCTTTGGATTCTTCGTTGGACTCGTCATTCATTCCGAGCACTAATTCCACGTTTAATATGTGCGAAGAGATGAGCGATAGAGTCGTCCCGAAGACCAAAAGTGATATTACGTCAGGAGTGGGCACTCTGTCGACATTCGGCGGCCAAACCTATTCTCTGCCCCAATCCGAGAGCCGACAATCAATTGGTTTGAATTCTAACGCTTTGTCGTTGAATCAGATGTTATTGGTTTCGCCGAACGTATTGTCGCTGAGAATCGGATGTTTTGTTAGTTTTAATCTAAATTATCTCAAAATTAAGAATTTGTCCATAACTTCATTTAAAGCTGAGATCAAAGTTCAGGCAAATGTCGACACTTTAGACGCTCTACAGATTGTAGTACCGAAGCAATTGATATCAATCCCCGCCTTCTTCGAGGGTCTGCTCACTGACCAGTTGACAATCACTCCACTAAAGTCCGGTTCGTTTAGAGTTATGTTTCAAATCTATCCGTCGATAGAAAACCTAAATCTACCGATAAATCCAATGAATGTGATTTGCGATATCACATCAGAACAAGTAGTGATCAAACGTCCGCTCTATTCGTCCAATAGTTGGAACTTTACGTTCAATTTGTTTGAAGACAGCGATGAATACCAAACAATCGATTTATGCATTACTAATAAGAAGTGCTTTAATGAGATTCCATTGAAATTGAGTTTAGAGCCAAACAAATGTATCTTTTTTGAGTCGACATACTCTCACTCCGACAGTGCCATTCATACGTTCCGCTGCCCGGACTCCCAAACATTGCTTTTAGTGACTAAATCTCAGTACGAAATGCAAATTCCTATCAGAATTCAATCGAATAGTGTTATGAGCGCTGACTCTCGCCTAACCGTATCGACCGATTGCGACAAAAGTCATGTTTTGGCTATATTTCGATTGTCGGCAATCTTTTGGCCAAAGGTAAGCCATTTGTTGTCTTATGCTTTGAATTAATTTTTAACCTAAAAATATTGAATTCCAGAGGGAATTGAGCAAAAATTTGCTCCAATGCTCCCATTCCTCGCTATCGCTGGTTAGAGGCGTTTGGGAAACAATTAATTTTCGCAATAAGTCGAACGACACTCTCATTCGCGTCAATCTCGAGTGCATTCGAGATAACGAATCGATTAAAAACTTAATTACGTTTTCTCCGTCACAACTCATGATCGCTCCGTCGGAGAAGGTTTCGATGGCTTTAAAGGCCGAGAAGAACAACCGTCCGATTGATGTTCACAATGAGAGTCTGTATAGCATTCGCGTTAAATACGATTCGGGTTCAGCCAAAACCATTAGCCATCAAATCCCGATTCAAATCATTTAAATCCAATTCGAGTTTAAATACATTTTAGATTTTGTTTTTAATCAAAGCTTTTATTTATTTCTCAATTTAAACCAAAAATTATTGAATTTATTTAGTCATAAAAAGGTTGTATTTAAATAAACTTTGTATTTGTCTTGAATTTAAAGCTCAATAAGTACTCGACGTTTGTTTATATTAATTACTTATTTATTCGAAATAATAAATCATTGTTTGAATAATAATAATAATAATAATAATAATAATAAATGAAATTTAATCTTAATTTAATTAACTCTAATATATATTAATCAACAAATCATTTAATTATTTAATGTATATATTACTAAATAATGAATTGTGAGTCTACTCTAAGTTACCATAAATTACTGAATATATATAATTTATACAAATAATAGAATTTAAGTTTTAGTTATGAATTCCTATTTTCTATAATTAGTTAATCTTTTGAATTATATTTTAAAATATGTGTGAAATTGTAGTTCAAATTGGATTCTTAAGTATCCGCTTCTGTCGGTAGTCATACACTTTGCGACAACAAAACACTAACTCTGGAAACACACGACTCGGAGGCAGACGACTGGCTCTGGGGTAGGGCTCGTCCAGTGCAGGAACGGTAGTTGAGGTGAGAGACGCCGAAAGCGGAGACTGTTTGACGAGTTTTGATCGTTTGTATCGACAGAACTCGTTGTAAGTGAGAACATAGCACTTGTCGTCAATACAGGCGACGCTATTCGTGTCCCTGTGCTTCGACGCGAAGATCTCGCCCAACAGTTGACTTGAATAGTACTCGAGGTCCGTGTGCTCGGGCCGGTAGTACCACAACAAACTCATCATCATTTCACCTGAAATATGCATATAATTAGTCAGTCATTCGCTCATTCGATTGGCCGGTCGGGTCATACCTTCGGGACTCTCCCAAAGGGCCGAAATCTTGGCGACAAACGGCAGATCCGTCTTTCGCGGACCGCTTCTCAATAGAACGCAATCGCGAACTCGAATAACGTCGCCCTCATTGTGCCGAATGGCCGAATAGCACTTTCGTAAATAGGACTGCTCTTCGTTCTGCTCCACACATACCAGACCAGACATACAAACCATAGAAAACATTGAATTAATTGTCAATTCGAGTGAAACAAAGCAGTACTTACGTTAAGGTAGACATACTTGTCGTGAGCCATGCCCTCCCACGACCAGCCGTGAGAATTACGTTTCTTCATCTGCTTCCTCGAACTCATGAGTCGGGGCGAAGGGATGGGCGGCGATGGCTGCGACACCGAAGGCATTGCTGAGTTGATCTGAAAACAAACCGTTTTTGAGTTCTTGTGCTGAGAACTCGGTTTGGGGATTGAATTGGTTCTGTTTGAAGGCGTCAACGCGTTCTTCAGGCTCTTGGCTGAAGACACCGGCAGCTCGTGTTTGGCCCCATGTGTTTGAGTGACACTATTGCAAACGACAACCACTTCGTCGCTCTTCCGGCTCTGAGTCGGCTTTAAAAGCATAGATTTCTTCCTCTTTTCACTCTTGTTGTCAGTTCTGTTAACCTTATTAGTCATATGCGGCCCAATGGTCACCACCGCTGCCGTACTGGCGCTCTCGGGTATGCGCACTAAACTGTTGGTTGAATCACAGAATTGGTTTTCAGACATCGCCTGAAACTGATCCCTACTTTGAGGCGAACACTGAATGCTTTTGGAAATGTGTTGTCGGGAGGTATCGATCGTCGGGTTCGGTGCGACCGAAGGGTTCGTATCATTACATGCATTCGATTTCGCGTTTGGATTCAAATAAGTCGTGTTTTCGCTTAGAATCGGGTTTTCATTCGCAACAAACTGTTCGCTGTTGATGACCGTCGGGTGCGTGTAGTGGACGCCCGGATTCAAGAGAGCATAAGTAGTTCCGTTCGGAGCCAACGAACTACTGGTTTGAGGCATTGCTTGAAAGAAGAGGGCCTGAGAGGGTCGGACAGGGCTCTGGAACTGATGGAAAAATTGTGTGTTTGGAAGGAACGGTTGACTCATTTCAGTCGGGAATGTCTGCGAGTTATGAGTTGGTGTCTGAAGAGTTGGGTTTGGATACTGAGGACTGTTGTGCACATGACTTACTTGTGGGGCCGGAGGGTGAAAGGGGATGGGTTTGTGAATAAGACAGGAGTCGTGAAATGGTTGTAGTAAAGGACCGGCCGGTTGGTAGAGGCCCGGGTGGAAAAAGTTGAAAGGGGTTGGCGTCGGATGAGAATGAGTGGCGAAGTGAGGCACCGAAAAGGCACTGCTATAGTGTGTCGGATAGGGTTCAGACAAATTGATTATTGACATTGGGTTCAGGTTAGACGCCGAAGGGCCCAACGCTTGGTATTGATTGTGCAGTTGTACTACAGGTGCGGCGCCCGGGAAGTTGAAGTAAGTCGGTTGACCTGAACTCGACGAGAGAAGTGGTGCGGAAACTACTTGTGCCGGAGCGCCGCCTATGTTAACGTGCACTTGAGGGCCACTGACGGTTGAGGCGGTTTGTTGAGGCGCTGTTATGGCTGCGGCCGCGTTGCCAATGGCCGAGGCGTTGGTCGAGTTGAAAGTGGTCTGCATTTCAATGGTTGACTTCGTCTGGACCTGATATTTGTGGACAACTGAAGAGTCTCGTTCGAGAATCGAATCGATTTTATGACCGGATTTCTTGTCTTGAGATGTGTTAATGTGCGTCACTTTCGTCACCTGAACTTTGGTCGCCTGAAAGCCGGACATTTCGGCGCCGGAGAGGCTTTGATTGTCGTCAGCGTTGCGCTGATTCTTCAATTCCTTGCGCTTCTGTCGGGCCTTTTGGTTGCGTTCGAGTTTCGCGATCCCTAAGAGTCTGTCTTTGATTTTATTGCTTACTTTCAACTGCTTTACGGTTTCGATGGTTTCGTGCTTTTGTGCCGCGAGTATCACACCATTGCTCTGATGGGTCTCATGCGACACGTGGTTCACGTGATTCACGTGCAGACCGTTCATCGACGGACTGATCTCGAATCGCGACACCGTTTGGCTAATTGTCTTCGTCTCCCTCACCATCTCCATCGAACTGCTGCTGTGGTTAGATTCGACGGATTTGCTCCTCTTGATGCGTTCGGGCAGATAACTGGCCGCCATCATTGCACTCGCATTCAAACTGGCCATCCGTTTGCACGAACGCGTGTCTATAATCTCAATGCCGTCATCAATAGTCTTGCGCTTCCGGACGGCCACCTGTTTGCGGCTCCGGTCGACCACAACCAGAGCCCTGCAGTCGTTAGCCTTTTTAGTGTCGGGTTTGTCCTTCGATTTGGTCAAACCCTTGCGATCGCTCTTCTCGTTAATCAAGTCATCGCTTCGTTCTTCAATCGAATCGTTTTTCTCGTTTTCGCACAAAAGCCTCACTTTTGCGATAGCGTTAAGACTCGCCAATCGATGTCCTCTTCCGGCGGATAATAATTTGTTCGCCTTTTCCGGTAACTCGTCGTCCGATTTGTTTGACTTGTTTTTCGCTTTCAATGACTTATTGTTATTACAATTGTTTTGTTTCACTTTCTCCGTCCGAGTCTTCGCCGAATTATTCTTCGACTTCGGACTCGAATTACATTTTTGTTTCGAATTAACGGTTTTGTCCGCTTTATTCGGTTTGGTCTTTGGTTTCAATTTTGTATTATTTAACGTTTTCTTCATTTCCTTTTCCTTCGTTTGCTTTCCACTGCTTTTGGTTTGAGTTTTCAAATTAGTTCTTAACTTCGACTTTAAGTCCGAATTATCGACTTTTTCCGCTTTGACACAAGTCTTGCCGCCGTTGACGGCTTTCACGCAATTGAGTGTCGGAAACAGTTTTGTACATAAACTCGACGCGGGATTAGGTTTCGATGCATTTTCACAAACATTCTTAAGACTCGCTTTTTCGTTGTCGTTATTCCAAACCATTTTCGCCGAACTTTGTCTCAACTTTTTACTCCTATTCGAAGTGTTATTACTATTACTAATGGCTTTGAGTTTCGATTCTTCGAATTGCAAATCAATTTTGCAATTATTGCGAAGTTTTCGTTTCACCACTTCTTGCACTTTATTCGCTTTGGTTTTGACTTTTTTCGCAATTTCTTTAATCTTTTTAATCTTATTATTCGATTTATTCGACTTTTTATTACAACTATTCTTTCGCTCCTTTTTCGCACATTTCGTAACTTTCGACGCAATTGTTTGACTCGTTTTGTCCGATTTGTGGTCTTTACTCCTCTTGTTCGGCGACTTCGATGACTTCAATGACTTTTTCGGTTTCGACTCTTCGCGCTTCGGGTCAGTTCGCGTTGGCTTCGCACCGGAAATGGACGACTGGCTGAGCAAACGACTCGTCCGCCTTGTGATCAATTGTCTGCAGTGGTCGACGTTCACTGAATTCACTTTCTTCTGATTCCTCTCTTTCGCACCTTTTTTGCAGATCATTATTACGCTATGCCTTCAGTCGAGTCCGCAATCCGTATCAATAGTTTTCGGCACAAATTCGCCACAAATTTACTGCAATAACACTTCGCCATTAGAATCACTATAACTACTTATAACTACTTTGAATATAAACGCAATTCTATGATAAATGTGAGCCAACTCTGTCGGTCAGAGTTTTCGTATTAACGAAATACTTAATTAACTAAAATTTAAACAAATTTACAATAAAACTCATTTATTTCGGTTTTCGAAACGCAACTAAAGATACGATTTAATGGAGAATCCGATTTCGAAGTGATTTAAGCCTTTGCAGCAAAAGAGCGAAACTATTGTAGAAAACTCGTCGATTGCGTTGCACTACAACTAGTCGTCAATCGTCTATTGGCGTCGAAGACGAGTTTGAGATGAACTCGACTACAGAACAGAGTATTAATTGTATTCGACTTACGATAGGATAGCATAACCTAACCTAACCTACAAAAGCAGAGAACATCTGATCCACAATAAGAGCAAGTTTTGGCTGAAATTATGAACTTTACATTAAACGGTTGACTGCGGCTGCAAACAGGCCTCTATGAACAGGCCCTCAGCACTGCCTACGAGACGACTGGTTCAAAGACCTGACGTGAGAGCAGGTTCTCCACATCAAACACAATCGAAAATGTAGTCATAATTATATTCAAATCGTTCCCCAATTACTGTATATAGCGTTTGATTGCTTTCTATTTTCATTACTTCGAAATGTATTTCCGTTTAAATCAAATTTTAATTTCAATCATAACTTCAACCGATTTTGTCATTTATTTTGTCGAAGCGTTCGACGCAAACGATTGGAATTATTTTGTGTCAGTCATAGTCAAGATAAGCATTATTTTCAAATAAACATGTTAAATATTTGCTTCCACTCACAATTCGCTTGCAAATTTCACTTTTGCAAATTTCACCAAACGCATTCTAGTCGCGTATATCCTAGTCTGGGTAACCTTTACATAAACAAACTAGGTCAATCTTCTTTATAGAGCAACGACTGGGTCTAACGCGACAAACGGCAAAAACGTATCGTTTATATTGATTTAAGCGCTTTATCGCGCGATTCTCTCCAATGAATAAATTAATTAATCGCAGATTAATCATGTTTATTTTTGACTAACTTATCTCGTAAATTAAACTAAATTTAAAACTAACTAACTGTTAAATTAGTATTTGCCAATTAGACCTAATTAGTAATGTTTAAATTTTTGTTAAACGTTTATCAAGCAAATTAGTGACTACCTTAAGCACCACACAATATAGCATGCTTTAAATATAATTAATATAAATATAATTCCACTATTTTACTTATGTTGAAAAAAATGCAAATATTTCAGTATTACAATGTATTTAAATTATACTTGTAAATTTACCGGTAATATTTTCGAAATTCGAAATCATTCTGGATCAATTTATTTCCCAAAAGATAAAAAAAGTAACAAGCAGCAAAAAAAAGTAGCTTGCATTTCCTATACAGGTATCTACAGATATAAGAATACATGTCACATACTAAACCGCAAAGTATAAAATCTATATTTTAGATTTTCATTACTCTTAACTTGTTTTAAATTTAACAAGTGCTTTTCTGATATGTTAATGTTATTTAAAATTAAAGCAAAAATATATATAGAATATACGAATATACGAAGAATGTGTCAAAATGAGACTGGTTAACTACAGTAATTATTATTTTTTTTAAAATCGTAAGCCCTTGTGCCAATTCTGGAAAATGGTAGTGCACTGTACAATCTAAATGTGTACACTTAGAACACGAATTTATAACCACATTAATTATTTACACCTTTATATTAAGATGATGTTCTCATCTTTCACTGTTCGCAAGTTAAAAGTTCTATGTAATTTATTTGTTGAATAGCCATCGCAATTTCGTTTAAATTAATCAATTTAATTTAATTAGTTCTTAATCAAGCTTAATTCAGGGCAAATTCATTAAATACACTAATGTAGGTAATATCCGGTCTTATTTAGTTAAAATAAACAATACTCAATCAACAAATTAAGATTTTTAATTTTGCCCAAAGAATTTACAATATCATTTAATAAAATTTTATCCTTGATTCTTCCTAAATTGGTTGTCCGCCTTTTAGTAAAGTTACTAAGTAAAATTTTGGATATATGTATTATTCAGATAATTTAAACGAAATTTCACACTAATAAAACAACTAACAAAATTTAAAATCGTAAATTTTTCCAGTTTTGCTGGCTAACTTGCAGAGTTTCTCTTTCCAAATTAAAAATTTGCAACTAAACAAATTTTAAAAACATCTGTCTACTACCTGGAGTAGACTAATTATGCGCCGAAAATGGCAATAATTCAACAGAATATCAACGACTGATGCGTTCGGTTTTCCGCAGATGTCTTATCCTATGTCTCCTCTAATTAACACTACTTTTATCAATAGAATTGAATTAAAGACAAATGTTTTTACAGTTAATATAAGATCTGTTCCTTTAGTCTGTATAAAAACCACAGTATATATCAAAACTTCACACTTAGCCAGGATATGGCCACTACTCTAAAACCTCTCTATTTTATATCACCTCACAAAGATTGAAGTTGGCTGAAATAAGAAAGCAATTCAAAATTGTAGATAAATTTTATAATGCTAAAAATAATTTTTAAATTTAAAAATATTAAAATCATAAAATATAAATTAATATAAAGAATGCACTTTGTGAAGAACTGGTATATAATAATTTCGAATAAAATAATAATCATCGGTTTTTATTTATTTCGTTCTGTATAAAAAATATTCGTATTAAATTAAATATAAAAGCTACTAAGAGTAATGCACAGTAACTTTATGTGATCTTATTAAATCATTTAAGTTAGTCATGTATGCTTTAATTATTGTGGTATCTTGTATAATTTTAAAGCAAATATAAATGTCATAAATGATTTTTGATGAATTGTATCACTAAAAATTAAATTTAGAAATATTTATAATAATTTAAATAATACTTGATAAATACTACCGGTAATTATTATTGACAGTTCAAATCTCAAAATTAATCAAAATAACTAATTTGTTTTATTTACAATGTTCAAATTACGGTAGATCAATCTTTTACAACAACAATATAAAAACAATTGAAACAAAAATATTTACTCAATGTAATAAGGAATCGGATTAATATAAATTTTAACCAGTTCTTAGCTTATGGTGCCAAAGATTTTTACCTAGATGTTATATAATAAATGAATTAAAAAGCTTATACAGTAATTAAGCTCGATATAGCTTAAAAATAGCTATAGCACAAATGTGTGTTAGGCATTAAAATTTTACTTGTTAGCTTGCATAGCTAATTCCTATATTAAAATTGACAAAAGTATCACTAACAAATCTTACTACAGTATGATACATAATAATAATAATAGCCATCACTTGCTCTAAATACAAAATAAATATTTATTTATGCAGTATCAACTCTACAATACTGTACAATGCATAATATTAGAATTAAATGCAAATTAGAATTACAATTCTCTAAAGACTCTAATTCTCTAGAATTTGCTTCGATAACGAGATATTTTAATGAAATTTAACAATACTTATGCAGTGATTAATATTAAAGTCAAATAAACAGTTAATCATTAATTTAACAAAATATTAAAAGATGATTAACAAAAAAAAAAGTATAATTGCACTAGATGAAAAATAAAAGCATCTAAGTAAAAACATGAGCACTGCTTAAGTAATTAGCGCGATTCTCAACTCTGTCTGCACTCAAACTATTTTTTCAAATAAAATCCAATAAATGCTTTAATAATCAGCAAAAGTTAATTAAATACTGTATATGAAAATTGCAATCTATTGTTATATTTCAATCTCAAACTAAATATAATAAACAAATTAATCTGTGTCAAAATTAGCTCTTTTCCAATAGAATTTTCAAATTAGATTCTTAATACTGTATAAATCAAGTCATATTAAAATCAAATGTAAAGTCAGATCAACATTGAAAGCAATAAGAATTGATTAGAAATTCTGACTTAGCATTGAATCGATAGCTAATAATTGCAATAAAAGATCGTTTATTTCAATACAATTAGTAAATCAAATAAACATTTTTGCAATTTATTCACTTATTCGCAAAATTATTTATGTTTATTATTCTAATATTTATGATAAAAAATTAATGTTCGCTTCAAATAAATAATTTAATACAAGTTATCTTGATGCTTTAAATGTCGTTTTGAATTTAATTTGGTAAGCAATCAAATAAATGCAAAACAAATTAAAATATTTGTCAATTGAAAGGCAATACTAAGAATCGTAGATAAAAAGGAAATCTAATTATGAGATTCGGTTTGAAGAGCACTCGCATCGCAAACATAGATTTGACCGAAAACTTGCAAATTGTCGATATATTTAGAAGAGATATAAATCGGTTTGATATCAAATCAAAGATAACTGCAATCTTCGGTGAATTGTGTGGAAATCAATGGAAATAATAACCGAATGAATGAAATGCAGTGAATGTAAGGATTTGATGGAACAATAGAACCGAAGAGTTGTGTCGCGAGTGATAGCGTTAGGAGTGATAGTGACTCGGAATCGGAATCTGCTTTCGAAAGCAGTATTGCTTTGCATTAGCTTTCGCTGATCCGTACCGCTCAGGTAGGAGACGAGCGAAAGGAAGATGTATTGATGGTATGGAAGCGATGCTCTGCTTATGTCTGCTTATGCTTATGCTTGGGATTGGGATATAGGGATAGGGAGGAGATTGTGTGCAGGCATTACACAAACACTACATCGCACTGTAGAAGCGCTTTCAATATTGACTCAAAATCGAGACAATTTCTGCCAATTATTTATTCGCTAAACTAATCGCTCGCTTCGGATGCACTTAATTGTCGAAAATTATTCAAAATATCTTACCTTTAGTTCAAAGCATTGAAGGAATGGAAGAGTTTGTACTTTCCTTTATATTAAGGAAAGAGGAATACAATTCAATCAAATGATTGACTCAATTGACGCCACACTCCCTAAGAATATCCAATAACTGTAAAACTATTTTTATCCGTTCGGCGCAACCATCCCATGCACTGACATCTGGTTATAGACTGCTAGAGACAGTCGGCTCCGAAGCACTCATCCACTCCACAACTCACAGCTTTTCCTCACTTTATTCCATAAATTCGCATTTCTTACACTTTTATTTCAACATGCTTATTCAAGATTGTATTTGTAAATTTCATGCAATAGATAAAAGGCAAAATAGAATAATAAGCATGATAAGTTTAGGATAACAATAATTGCAATGAAATAATTTAGTTCCCAATTCGAGCGCATTTGGCGACACTTTCGATGAGAATTAGCCTAAAATTTTTCGACACTTAAGTCAATTGAAATGTTTTTATGACTCGAATGTGTGTCGACTCTCGACTCGAGTAAACATAATATCGACGAATCGGGTAAAGGGTTCG
>JAQIXC010001756.1:0-13200 GCA_034697605.1 Metabelba pulverosa
CTCATCTTAATTGACCAAATACTTCCCGAGATATTCAATGTTTTATAGATCCCCGATATAATCCATATATTGTATATTAATTGAATAATATTAAAATATAATACAAATAAGAATCTTCATGTATACTTTAATATCTTGCAGCATGGCTTTATTAAAATAAATTAGTCATGAATAGCTTGTTTAATAACTAATAATATATATTATACTTATCAAAAATATGACTAAAAATATATTAATATAAACTTAAATTTAATATAAAAATTTATACGTATTTATTTAATATTAATATTTGACAACATTTTAAGATAAAATAATAAATTACTGTATATTAGAAAATATGTTTATGAAATTACTAAATTTGCTAAATTGTCACATTGATTATGACGTTATAAACTTATAAACTTGTAATTGTAATGCAATGTTCTGCACATTTAGCCGATAACTCGGGTTTAGTCAGCACTGCGTTCAACGATATTCACCAAAAGCTCAAAAATGGCACCAAATTGTCGAAAGAATATTCGCCCAAACATTGCAGTCAGTATTCGATTTATTCCATATATTATTCGATATAATATCAAATGTAAATTACATCAATTTAAACCAGTTTGCAGTTTTAAAATAAATATTAATTATGATAAAAAAAAATTTTGCATTAAGTTTATACATATATCAAGTTTATAGTTTACCTTATTATGAAATAATAAAATATAAATATAAAATTAAAATTTTTGAAACGATATTTAAACAATTGTTAAATATAGTTGTGATACAATAGCACATACTATAGTAAATAAACATTTTTGGTATATAGTTATTAAATACTATTAATTTAGTAAAAGCTAATATCTTATAAATATAAAACAAAATACAATATGTTCCTAATTTACTACCAATTGCCAAGATCATTTATTTGTAATTTATTGCATAATTATTATCTTAATTATATAATAAAATAATACATACTTTGTATTTATATTGATATTATATTTGTGAAACAAATTAATTCATTAATACATTAGTTATTAAGATATGATTTATGATTAAAGCGATCGAAATGTACTTCAAAGGCGAATGCAGTTGTAATCTAAGCGCCGATCGGATTGTGTTTTGCGAAAACAGCGAATTAACGCAAATCCCCGATAATCTCAATCCGAATACAACCAAATTGTAAGTCTATCCACAAAATGCTTTTGAATGTTATGCACACATTAATCATAACTTAATCTACATTTACAAAGTATACGCTTTTAAGTTAAACATGTCTAAAGCTTATTTAATAATCAAATACGTTTTGTTTGCATTGAATATTAAAAATAAACTCTTAGACGAATAGATGTATCATGTTTAATTGATAAGCAAAGAGTATACTACAAGGTATATTTTAAAAGCATTTTGGAATTTAGCATGTTGGAAAAGGGATTTATATATTTTAATAATATTAGGATAGATGTATTATTATTTTTTATAATTTTCTAAAATTAAAACTCATTTACCAAGACAAATATTTTCAAAAACCACCTGTCTACTTTACTGTACTGCAATACCTGTAGAGTGCTGAACAACAACACGATATCGCATATAAACGTCACAATATTATCGCAATACTCATACTTACAATCGCTATATTTGGATAACAATAATATCAGCGAACTATCGGCCGATCTGTTCGTCGGCGTTAAGAAACTGCAAAATCTGTGAGTATTTCAATGACACGGAAACGCATTTTAGACAAAACTTCAATCCGTTTAAGTCGACTCACATTTGGCAAACATTGCACTCCTTTTGCACTCCTTTGCCAACAGATCTCTTCGCGGCAATAGATTGCGTCTCATATCCAGCCGACACTTCACGGGTCTCAGTCATCTGCGAACGCTGTAAGTTTGTACACAGATTATAGTTCGCTTTTGTTCGCTTTTGTTCATGCTTAAATCATAATCTAGACACTATCTTCCCGAAAAACTATTTTAACAACTTGCACATTTTGTTATGCCTACAGTATAAACATAGAGAAAGAAAATCGAGTTTAATAATATTTGCCCTTGTTACAATCTATCTCATTTGCGATTATTTCAACTTACTGTATATAAATCATTGTCAAAAGAACGAGTTGTAGCAATCACAAATATTTAAAACCCCGATTTTTTTACTTTATGCTTACAAACATTTAATTCTACTTGAGGTTTAAATTAGCTTGTAAATATTTAACAACTTATATGAAGCAGAAATAACCGTTCGAAATATAATATTAAGCATTCTGCTTTTGCCAACCTCAATTGTAGATACTTAGAATTCAACCAGATCACATCATTCGACTTGTCCTCATTAGCTCCGGCACAACGACTCAAACTGCTGTAAGTATTTCCAATATTTTATAGAATAACAAATTGTATGAAATTCTCATTTTTTTCTATTCGTTTGACGTTTTTCTTTCTCTCAATCAGTCACTCATTCAATGCTTATTTTTATGTACTATTCATATCACTTGAGACGCGACTAAAACTATTGAGATATTGCATAATATAGAAGCGAATGAATGCGAAACTCAAATAGACATTCGAGTCAATCGTTTTTTAGGCGATTTACTCATCAATTGTATGGCGCCTTAAAAGCCTCTTCAGTGCACTACTCGAAACAGAAACGCTTACTATCTCTGAAAGTTGTTTATTCTCATTACTAAATTATATCCAATACCATGCTTAAATATATATCCATTTTTGAATTAATTTATTGTAGATAAGTTAAAAATATATTCTAAAGAGATTTAGTTTGTTCATGGTAAACTAAATGGTGAACTAAAACCAAATCAATTTAATCGCAGTTAGTGTTCAAATAAAGTGTCATTTATACTGTGCTTTAAATGAATTACTCGTACAGTATATTGATTTAAAAGCTTAATATAAAACTTTTTAGTTTAATTAAAATATATTTCCAATGAGAGTGCCATGGACAAATTTTAATTAGTTCATCATTTGAGTCAGTAATGCATTTGTGGCTTAAACTTGAATTTTTTAATCAACAAAAACGCGTTTTCGGCTCAAAGTCTATACAAATATTGATTACATTATTCTGTTTAATCAATTTGATATCAACTCTGAAATAAATCTATTTTTTTATTTCATAGACTTTTTTGACAAACATTCTTGCTAAAATATAAAGTACTATCTCATACTAAGTTATAAATAACATCACTGCACATTTTTAGTCATAAAAACTATTTACATTTTTAGAGCCCAGTTATTACATTGCATTAATCAAAAAATATTTGCATTAATCTATTTAATTAGTTTCAAAGTTAAATTATCATGCTAGATTAAATTAAAATTTTATATAACCTCCAAAAATATAACCTTAAGATTAACTTTCCAATTGATTTGTGATGCGATGAATAATACGTGTAAACATTTGCAAACATAATTACACTGTACAATCAACTAATGCAATTCCAACTAATGCATGTGTAGAGTGATCGGACACAACCCATTCGATTTGGACGGACAGCGGTTCCCATCCCTTCCACTGCTCTCATGGCTGTAAGTGATGCGAATGCAGTCAATGCAGTGAATGACGTAATGATTGTTCGCTTCACTAAACTAACGCCAATTTATGCCAATCTTATCCATCGCTACGATTGCCGACAATTGCCGACAACTGCAGTATTTTAGACTACAATCAGTTGACACACATCGACGCGAAGCTCTTCCACAGTCTACCCAATCTCAAGACGTTGTGAGTTAACGCTATTATGCAATCAATTATTCAATTTAGTTATTAATAAAGTTATATTCATTTGATTAAAATGTTTTATTAATAAAGCATAAATGCTATTTTAAATTGATAATAAAACTGCTATGTTTAAAATAACTAATATTATATTAATTAATTTATTGTGCCAAGAATAGTTTGTTCACCAGATATATATTAAAAGCTATTTTTGTACTCAAATTAGTTTTAGCTCTAAACTTATAAAGTACATTTATATTTTCATTAAATTTTCAAACAAAATGAACCATGTGCAATTCTTAGGCTTTACTGTAGCGATACTTTGCAGATAAAATACAAAAACCTAATTCTAAACTTTTATATTAAGTAATTTAATCAACAATGTGTTTTAGCTAATCAATATTAAATTAAAAGTATACTGCAATAAAATATTTTACACAAATTATTTATAAAGTTAATATAAATATGGATTAATTGATTGAATTATGCATTTTAGACACATTAAGTCGAACCGAATTAAGTACATATCAGCGAATGCTTTCGTCGGAAACGCATTGCTTCAGGAATTGGATTTATCGGAGAATCGTCTCAATAGTCATATAAGTGTCGACTCGTTTCGAGGTTTACATAATTTGACGAAATTGTACGCAATTTTGATTTTTATATCAATTTAATCATAAATTATAAATATATTATACGTTAAAAGTTTAATAAAATTATTCTCCATATTTACAGTAGTAATATGGAGTTTATTCATT
This sequence comes from Metabelba pulverosa, assembly GCA_034697605.1. Classification (NCBI taxonomy): domain Eukaryota; kingdom Metazoa; phylum Arthropoda; class Arachnida; order Sarcoptiformes; family Damaeidae; genus Metabelba; species Metabelba pulverosa. The sequence continues at coordinate 4,479 of JAQIXC010001756.1, forward strand.
TTATAATAATTGCACGCTATAATTATTTATGAAATATAATTTATAAACTTTATTATTTGTGTTTAGGTTAAATTAAAACAATTAAGTATTAAATAATTATATTAGACAGTACAACTTTCTAATTACAAATCTAAACAATGATATTATTAAGATTTTAATGTACAAATTTGAACACATGTTTGCATTTTAATTTCATTCTAATTTCCAGAGATCTGAAGCATAATTTGATTCGCTCATTACCAAGATCAATCTTTATGGATTTGTACTCGCTTGAATCTCTGTAAGTGTGCATGTTATTTAAATCATGATTAATTCTTATACTTTAAAGTTTAAACTATTAATAATAAACTGAAATTGATAAAAAAAATTTTGAAAATGTATTTATTAATATTTGAACTTGTTGCTTTATGTTTTCAAAGCGATTTAAGAGGAATCACAATCGATAACATTGATCTAGAACATTTTTCTCATTGTAACAATTTGCAACACATGTATGTAACAAGTTTATTTCTAAAAATTGCTATTATAATGACTGTTAAATTATTTGCAGATATTTTATAAAATTCCGGTATTGTTCGTACGCTCCGAGAGGTATACAAAACACAAATAAAACAAACATTTTATTAATTATTAATTCAAAATCTAATCAAACATTTAGTGCGAATTTGTCGGCCAATAACCGACGGCCTGTCGTCAGCCGAACACCTCTTAGTGCTACCGGTGCTGCGCTACTCGGTATGGGTGGTCGCACTGGTCACGTGTGTCGGCAATATAGTCGTTCTCATCTGGAGGTCCGTCTCTAAGAAAGAAGATCACGTCCTCTCACTCTTCATCAAGAATTTATCAGGTTACTTTATAAATGCCGAAATTACTATCAAAATAGACAGTATAATACCAGTTATACTGTATAAATAATTAAGAATGATAGTTTTGTTTTTCAATTATTATTTATTTATTTCTCAATTACTATAGATTACAAATTTAAGCAAGCATATTTGTTTCTATAAATAGACTAGTGATATTTAGGAAAAAATTTTAAAACTGTATTGTGTGCAGTAATATTACTAAGAAACAATATTCTTGGTTAAAATGTTACATTGCATTCATATTAAACATGTTAATTTAAAAAACATATAATATTTTATGTAAATTATTTAATTAAGAAATTATTTGTTTGAAACCGCGAATGTGATTAGCGGCGGACCTGCTGATGGGCATCTACCTGTGCGCGATCGGGGCGCACGACCTGGCGTTCCGGGACGACTACCGGCGCCACGCGCTGTCGTGGATGAGCAGCTGGTCGTGCACTACGTGTGGATTCATGGCTATGCTCTCATCGCAGGTCTCGGTCTTCACACTCACACTCATCACAATCGAGAGGTATCGGTGCATAACCGCCAACTTCCGAGTGGTGACCATATTCGCGGCCAAAATGAATTTGGCAGTGGTTTGGCTGTTGGCCGCACTCCTGGCCTCCTATCCGGTCGCCTATTACACCACAACCGGCGACCGAGTCTTCTACGCGTCGAACGGCCTCTGCTTTCCGCTGCACATCGACGACCCGTATATGACGGGTTGGCAGTACTCGGCGCTCGTCTTTCTCGGCATTAATTTCCCCGCTGTAAGTGACCGCTACACCCATGAGTAGCACGAGTAACATGCTTAATTGATTGCGTGCACCAACGAACTTTTAGCTAGAAACTTTACTTTAAAAACATCTGTATAGCTTATTGTACTGTTATTTTAGGTTAAACTTTAATAACAGTGTAATTAACTTATAGTTAGTTCGTAACTAAACTTATTTCCTATAAATTGGTGTATTTAAGCATGCTACCGCTATAATAATTACGCAATAATTAATGTGTTGTTTGAATAGTAAATTATACAAACTATTTGTTTGCTTTACAGGTATTGTTAATAATATCGTTATATTTAGTGATGTTTTATATCATCAAAAGGGATCGCAAGCAGTCGCGGCCCGTCTTTATCGGCCGTAAGCGCGAAGACGCGGTACTCGCGCTTCGGTTCTTCGGTATTGTCGTCACCGACTGCTTGTGTTGGATCCCAATCGTTGTGATTAAGATACTGGCGCTCCTGCAGACACCCATTTCATGTTAGTCACCGCTCATGCAATTGCCAAACACTCAAATCGCGCTAATCTCGTGCCAATCCCTTCCACACCCGTAGCCAATGTGTACGCCTGGGTAGTGGTGTTCGTGCTTCCCATCAACAGCGCTCTCAACCCAATTATCTACACATTGGCCGCACCGACGGAACTGCGGCGACGAATCCTCAAATGGTTTCACCAGACGTTGCGGTCGATTCTCTTGGAGTGTTGTCTCATAAAAGAGTCGAAACCCGAACACAACTCGTCGTCAATGGTCTCGCATACGAGCCTCACGTTAGCCGCCGCTGAACAGCGCTCTAGCAATGGATCGGCTCTTTCGCTGCCGATGACCATCGCCTCCAGTCATCCACTCAACGGCGCCGCCGGCCGGCCCTTCCATCCGGCCGTTCGCACCGTTCGCTTGTAATCACATCCGATGTACACCTAATCCACATTCGATGTCCACATTAATACGACTACACGACTACACACTATAGTCTCGTTTAGAATATTCATGTTATTTATTATTCAATTATTTCGTATTTCTCTTTATTCTGTAAATAGTTTTCAAATAAATACAACATTTGTTTAATTTATTAAAGTTTTAAATCATTTATTAAAATGTATACTGCACTATTCAGTTTAATAATTATGCGCTTTATTTCTAATTTAAATATAAAATTAACTGAATACCAAATGTACAATACATGCAGTAGATTAAGCAAGGTAATTAATCATTTAATCGTCAACTTTACTAATTATTAATAAGAATTATATATAAATGCTGTTGAACTGCAATAAAGAGTTATTAAACATTATTACAATTTTGATTTGAATTTAAATGGGAAAATATCTGCAAATTAAACATGTATCTTCTAGAGATACTCAGCTTAGCCTAGTCAATTATTAAAATTTAAAAACTTGTACCATGCACAATATACAAATGTTAACGTTTTGGATAAATTGGTCCAAAAATAATTGTTACAAGTGTAAAAATAAATAGCATGATAACGTTTTCTAATTATTCTTATTCTACTATTTGTTACTTGACAAAACTAAACTTGCTAAAAAACTTTTATCTGCGCTTAATTAATAAAGACGTCATTTATGGCATAGACTGTAAGCACATGTGTTTTGAAACTGCATTCGCGTATAAACAACAACACATGTCATAGTCGTAGCGAACGTTGATTTGATTGCATTTCGGCGTTAATTACGACCAAAACAATGACTGAATCGATGACAAGCAGTAAGATATTCGAAGGCTATAAGAGTGTTGGCTTCGTATCGACACATATACCACATATCGTGCGATATATCGAGAAGTTGTCGCAAATCCGAGTCATCACCGCTTCGAACAACTCGTTTCTCGTCTTTAACCACAAATTAAAACTCATTGAGACCTGTAATCAGACCATACTTTCCGCCAATTCTTTCGTTTCTAATTTAATCACTAATTGTGCGAACATTGCGCCCAAAGGTGTGTCCCATTCGAGTGATATCAACGTCTTGGCCAGCGATTCGAAGTACGTCTACACCGCCGCCGACAACGAGATCTTCGGCTGGAAATACGGCCACAAATGGGTAATAAAGTCCAGAATTTGGTTTCGATTAATGGTTTAATCGTTTGAATCGATTGTCTGACAGAAAGCGAAATCATTCGTCGGTTGTCTGCAAACCGTCGAACATATCCTCCCATTCGGTCCGCATCTGATAGCCATCGACGCCGAGAACGTCGTCCGCGTTTGGGAGATAAGGAGCCGAGAGCTGACACTAACCCTACCGTTCAATGAGCTGTCGTTCCGTCTGTCGGCGCTCATACACCCGACCACTTATATCAACAAAATACTGTTCGGCTCAGCGCAGGGATCGCTGCAGCTCTGGAACATCCGAACCCAAGCACTCATATATACGTTTACGGGTTGGGACAGTCGAGTGACAGTTCTAAGTCAGGCGCCGGCTATCGATATCGTGGCCATCGGTCTCGAGAACGGCTCGATTTATGTGCATAACCTGCGATTGGATGAGACGTTAATGCACTTCAGGCAGGAATGGGGTTCTGTCCGAAGCCTCGCCTTCCGCAGCGATGGCCACCCAATGATGGTCTCGTCGTCGACGTCCGGCCATTTGGCCGTTTGGAACCTCGAGCACCGGCGCCTCGAGGCCCAGATGAGGCACATCCACAGCGGGCCTGTCGTCGGCACCAGTTTTATCGACAAACAGCCACTTCTTGTCACCAATTCTACCGATAATTCACTTAAGGTTTGCATTACTTTTCGATTCGTTTTTTAATAAAATTTTTTATTGAATTTGACGTCAAATCGAAAAGATCTGGTGTTTCGACGAGTCTGACAGCACGGGTAGGATATTATTCCAACGCGAAGGCCATACGAAGCCGTCGACGAGAATCCGGTTTCACGGCTCGAAAGGGCAGTTCGTGTTGAGCGCGAGTCTGGACTCGGGTTTCCGCGCGTTTTCCATATTCTCGGAGCGCCTGAACAGGAACTTCGGGAACGCGTCGTATAATCGAAAGCTTTCGAAAAAGAAAGGCATTCGGAAGGACTCGAGTCGTATGAAACCCATCGTCGACTTCACGGCCGGTATTCCCATTCGAGTCGAAAACATTTGTTTGCAATACGACTAACCGTTTGCGTAACGCACCGGCAGAGACGACTCGGGAGAAGGAATGGGACGGAATAGTGGCCTGTCATCGACGCATGAATCTGGCGACCAGTTGGTCGTTCGACAAGTGCCGTATGGGTTCACACAAACTCATTCATAAGCGCTTCGATCGTCAGCCCAATGTCGTTGCACTGGTATGTCATTTCTTGCGCTCTAAGTATTGATTAGTCTCTCAAAAAACATATCCCAATCCGAACTACCAGTGCGTTAGTCTGAGCTGTTGCGGGAATTTTGTGCTAATCGGCTACAATACGGGACATTTGGATCGGTATAACATCCAGTCGGGCATTCATAGGGCACAGTATGGCAACAAAGGTATGGATTAATGGTTTGGTTTTCGGCGCAAATAATTGATTCGATCTATCGGTTCGACACTCGCAGCACATGACGGGGCGGTTAGGGGTGTTGTCAGCGATGGTCTCAATCAGACAGTCATTAGTGGCGGTAATGACTCGAATCTGAAGTTCTGGCGCTTTAATGCCAAACAACTGCTCACTACTATCAAAATGGATGCACCGGTAGCTCAAATTATTTTGCACAGCGAGAGGTACAATACATGCGTTGAAATTACGATAATTCAACAAGCTTAAACCTAACCATGCTCCTTTGTGTGCAATCAGTTCACTAATAGCCGTATCTTTGGACAACTTCTACGTCAATGTCGTCGACTGCGAGACTCGGCGCCCAATCCGAGTGTTCGGCCCTCACGGCAACCGAATCACAGACATGGCGTTCAACGCCGAGTGCCGTTGGCTCATCACCGCAGCCATGGACTCAGTTATTCGGGTTTGGGATCTGCCGCTCGGCCTACTCGTCGACGCCTTCCGGGTCTCGACGCCGTGCGTCAGCCTCGCCCTCAGCCCGAGCGGCGAATTCCTGGCCACCGCTCACTCGGAAACGGTTGGCATCTATTTGTGGGCAAACATCTCAATGTACGCACCGATCACTTTGAGGCCATTGCCCGACGACTTCGAACCCGATTTACTCGAAATGCCAGTCATTCGCAGCGACGAAGAGGTCGAAGAAGAGGAAGAAGTGGTGGTTGTGTTGGACACCACTAAACCACAAACCGACGATCAAATGGATGTCAGCGCCGATGTCGTCTACAAATCGCCGGAACAGTTGGCCGAAGACCTGATATCGTTGTCGTCGCTGCCGGAGTCGAAGTGGAAGAACCTCTTGAATTGGGATTTAATTAGAGTTGAGTTTTGACTCCATTTCCGAAGATTTCGATTACTTTTCGAAACAATTTGTGAAAACTTTTTGTTTTGTTTTCCGACAGAAACGCAATAAACCGAAAGAAGTCGTAGAGAAGCCGAAGAACGCGCCGTTCTTTCTGCCGACAGTGGCCGGACTGGAGCCGAAGTTCGCGGTCGACGACACGGATCGCGCGGCGAAGGAAACGGCAAACGAGTCGCGCGTTTTCGACAAATTCAGACCTCTTTCGGCGTTCGAAGAACTGCTCGTTTTATGCGATAAAGACTCGAATTATAGTCCGCTTTTGGAAAGACTGAAACTCATGAGTCAGTCGGCGATCGACGTCGAGATCCGGTCGCTGTCGACGCAAATGAACGGTTCGGCGGATCTGTTGATCAAATTCGTGGCCGCAATGGAGGCGTCGCTCGAAACGAACCGCGACTTCGAACTCATTCAGACATATTTGGGTCTATTCCTCAAAATACATATCGACGACATCGCCGCCAACGACGAGCTCAAGACCTGCTGCGAGCGCCTGTCGCTCAAGACCGACGACATGTGGAACCGATTGTCCACTCAATTCAATAAGTCTTTGTGTTTAACCAATTATCTCAGAAGTGCTGTTCTATAGGGTGTCCGACAATAGTGTTAATCGAAATGTATTTTAAATTTAAACTTAATATCAAAATCGATACCGAATTCGAACCAAACTTTTATTCGATACACAAATTGGGCACAAATTACATGTCTGTCACGGGTTTAGCGAACTATCGGTGCGATTGGCCGTCGCGTCACTTGTGTATTGATGTGAGAAAAGCGCGAATCTCTTTGTGGATGAAGTCAATGAAGAGTTGGTTCGGAAGCGCTGTTTTGCTGACATTCATCTGTTGAATGAGTGACGACTTGTTCTCCTCTTTGAAGCCCTTATTCACGCCTCGAGTGGTAATCACTTTACTCGTAGTCTTGAGTTGCGTTCCGACCGTTTGGTTAAACGGCTTTAACTCGAGAAGAATGTCGCGATTCTCGACGCAAGACATGAACTCCTCGATGATGTCGGGAATGAAGACATAATTGAAGAACTGGTGATACATGAACTTCGGCTGCGCCTGCGATGCGTGCGCTTTAGCCGCACTGCGAATGCTGGCGATGCAGGTGAGGAACAGATGCACGTTCTGCGGCCACTTGTACTGCGACAGCACCAGCAGGTGTCCGACGCCCAGATCCGACGGTTTGTGCGACTGAAGCACCCGTTCCTTCAGACAAAGTATGATCACTTCGATGATGTAGTTGAGCACATCGTCGACGTTGAGGGCCAGGAAGTAGAGTTTGCGCGAACCGCCGGCGCTCGGCGGGGGAGTGGAGCCCGCGTACTGGCCTCGACCGCTGTGGCTGTGCTTCGGCGGCAGACATTCGATGGAATCGATGCAGTATTTGATGGTTTGGCTGTAGTCGTGAAGCATCACTGAAACGGAGATTAACTGCAAATTGTTTGCGATATTCCGAACGCCTTTCGCCTGAATTAGTGCCGAAACGTCTGTATATTCGGCTCTAAATATGTTTGAGTCGATTACGAACGAGTGGTACGACTGACACGAATTCAAACCAATTATTGCCGATATTTTCGAGAATTCTGTTCCGGATTTAGAAAAACAAACAAATTATTGATTTTTTGCGGAAAATAGTTTCGAATTTTTTGCGATTAATACCGGAATTAATGGTCAGATTCTCCTGAAGTAGTTTCAGGGCTTTGGCGGCGACAGTGAAGAGTTGGCGCAAATCGGAGTCAGTGGTCAAGAGCTCGGGTTCAGTCAATTTGCGTTTCTTACTGATCGGGCCTTTGGCCGAAGGGTTCGACTGTTCGATCAAAACGATATCTGAACTCAATTTCGAGTATTTGCGCAAACAGTTGAGGAACAGGAGAAGCGTTGCGTACAGTATCTGTTGGCCGGTCTGCTCGTCGGCGCCGCCGATCTTCGCAGTGGTCGCCGAACTCAAGTCCATCGGCGAGTCGGTGTCACCCGAATAGCGGTACTCATCGATGAAGTGCGCGATTCGGTCGTAAATGACCTCCAATTGGGTTTCGGACACGAAATCGATTGATTCGAAGAGTTTCCACTCGTTTTTGCGACCAATCAGTTGGAAGATCTGCCGAACCTTCGACTCCAACAACTCGTCGCTCTCTTTGCTGCCGGAGTCGCCGCCCGAGCCGTTCAGCTCCGCGTCAGTCATATCGCTGTTCGGATCGGCTCTTCCGGCCGAAGCGATCAGCCGTTCGACGAAATATTTGAGTGTTTTCTGCATTAATGCCTGAATTGTCTCGAATTCGAGAACGAGTTTCGAGTTTTCGGCGAAAATTACGGCCAAAACGTCGAAAACGAGTTTCTTCTTCAGGTATTGGCGCAGCTGTCGATCGGCCGCATCCGTGGCGTTCGGGTCATCGCCGGCCGGAAACTGGTTTTCATCCATTATTTCGATTAATTTGCGGCCGTTTTCGGCCACACTTTCGGGAAACTTCTTGAGAATAAATAACAACAAATCGATTGAAACGGTTTTTGTCTTCGATTCGGTCCGACACTCGCCGAAGAAGTTTGCGCTGATATTCGGGCGACAGTTGGCCGAAGAGTCGAGAGTAGAACTGCTGCTGCTCTGGCGCGAGAGCGGCGCCGACGGGCGGGTCGAACGCCGACTGGATCTGCTGTTCGGTCAGGCGGTACGTCGTCTGCCATTCGGTGCGAC
>JAQIXC010001757.1:0-13196 GCA_034697605.1 Metabelba pulverosa
TTATTCTCCACTTTACTAATAACGAAATTTTTGATCATGACAAAATCAATGCAAGTTCAATATAAGTTTAAAATATTTAGCTATTTACAGCGTTTTCTTATATGTAGTCCCGGGGCCACTATACTAAAATATATAACTTTCTAACACACTCAATTTTTAATTTTTAAATTATTTAAACTATTATAAATCTTATATCTATTCTTAAATTTATTTTTAATTTCAAATATTTACATAATGCCATGATAAATTAAGTGAAAGAGGGTTTATTGTAATGGCCCAATGGCTATAGTAAAGGAACTATTGTTTATACTTATATGCAATGATTAATCTAGTAAAAAATCGTTTTTATAAGCGCCAAGTTTATTTTGACTAATTTTATCCTAATTTAAATTATGCCATGTAAATATTATCATACATTTTGTAACAGCGTTATTCCAAAAATATACAGTGCTGTTACATATATTTGTTATGCTCATAAATACTCAATTCTCATATAAATTCATTTTTCTAATGTAAACAAAAAAATTATAATTTATTTCACTTTTTATACAGAAAATATAATTAATATTTAATTTATTCGAAAACAAATATTATTTAATTTTAACTTGATTTTTGATTTCAAGTATAAACATGTGTGATTAACTAACAGTTAGTTGTCAATTAAAACAAAATTAATTCAATTCTCTCAATATATTTATTTTGTAATTTAACATTATAATTATTTAAATTCAATTTTCATTGATTCTCGTAATTTGAAATTTATAAACATTGAATATAAAATTTTCATGTTTCAATTAAATTTAAAATTTTGCTCAAATTAATTATTCAAATAATATTATCTTACTCTTTCACTATACTGTAATTTAATAAAACCAATTTATTTTATCTTTACGTTAACAAAAAATTTAAATTTATTTATTCGATAAAAATGTCAAAAATTATATATTAATAATAAAAATGATTAAATTTTCACATTGATAAGATTGATTAAAAATAGCTGCATACTAATGAAATTCAAAAAGATAATAATGCCAAAGCATGTAAAATATTTCTATTAAATACATAAATGTTAGAATTTTATATTGATAAACCAGATTAAAAATTAATAATTTAATAGAAGTCCATTTGTCGGTAATTATAGCATGTGCAAACAAAGTAGTTGTAATTGACAGAACAAATGTTTTATCTTGATTTATCTCAAAATTGTAAATGTAGTAATACAACAATTAAATATAAATTAGCAAATCAACTATCTATTTATAAAAAATGATAATAATTATCATTCAATTATGAATTGCGTAAAAGTTTTATCGATTTCCTCTATCTATCAAATAGTCGTAACTTTTCATTAAGAAAATAGAAGAGAAAAAACGTCAAAGACTTCTAACATTTATTCAATCGATTTTATCGCTGCGAAAAAATAGGAGAAAAATCATCTAGGTATTTGTCGTTTTATACTCGTCAACATCAACGAGTGTATGTATGTGTATGTGTGTTGTGTTGGCGTCTCTAAAGACAAATGGATTGACATCCGAAGCCATGAAATTCACATCAAAATCTGTTTAAGCCGTTCGCCGAATGACATCGATTTGCAAACTGTGTGACAGTCGCGGCTATCGCTCTATATTCGCAACGACTCGAACTCACGAATGCCGTTCCCAAAAGTGCACAGTTCTCTCATATACTGAGTACTGCCGGACACCTCAAGCGCAGATAGTCTGTTGAAAACTTAATCAAATTTTTTATAAATAACATCAAAAATTTCCAAACTTTTGCCGCTCCTTATATCCGACGCCAAATTTAATTGAATTTAATAAATAATTTGATAAAAAATACTTAAAATTTTTTACACGAAACTAAATTAAGAACAAATTTTGTAAGCCATTTCCAACGTGTTTAGCGAGTAAATTAAATTTTCCAGAATAAAATAATAATAAAGTATTTTATTCGTCAGTTAAATTGGTTTGCAAAACGTAACATGGCAAATTTTTAATGACATCAACGGAAAGGAAATTTTTTTCCTAACATTACATAAAATGATGGCAAAGGAGAGAAAAATATTTCATAAAATTTTTATTTCATTTAATATACGAAAAGAAAAACATTTTTAAAGACAATATTAAATATATAGAGAATCGACTGAATAGGCATTCCGTTCCTTTCGGTTGTCCGTAGCGTCGGTCGTGTCCTAAAGTGTGGGTCAGTTCAGTAGCATTGGGTGTCGATGGCGACGATCTGGTCGGAGCCGACATACTTGGGTAGATTGAGTTTGTATTTGCGCGAAAGGGATGGCAGAATGAAACGGCCGCCGAGCCAGTGGTGTCGGCCGGTGAACAGTTTGGCGCACTTTTTCGGTGCGATCAATGAGATGAGACACTCGGGCAGCAGAATGGGTGTGCCGTTGCGCGGGGGGCCCTCATTGGCGTTCCAGCCGAACGGCACGTCGACGCTGATGACCGGCGTTCCGCTGTTGCACACGTCGACCAGTTTGGCGAGTATTTCGTTGGTCTGCGAACTCAGGCTTTGCGTCTGCGAGTAGTCCTCCATTACGTCGACAATCAGTTCGTACGACTCGGCGATGAGTCGCGACTCGTGCGGCAAATACGACAGGAATGAGATCTCAAACTCCTGGCACTGGCGGATGAGGCGGTGGAAGTGCGCCGTCTTTCCCGGCTGCGGGTTGTAGATCGTCGGCCGAAAGCCCTGCGCGAACGCCGCCCGCCGTCACACCAGCCGTCACACCCGCGCCCACACATACGCGTAGATCGCATACGGCGTTGCAATCAAGTAATACAATGTATTAGTGAACGCATTAAATGTCATAAATCTAAAGCGAATTTGTTTTGGGAATCGGTTGCTATGAGTGCAGATGCTATTCCGACATAAGGCCTGACACTAATTAATTCGTACATCAATTGGGGTCAGGGATGCAAACCCCTGCTAACAAAGTAATGAGCGCTCAAGTGATCAATCGGTGCGACTCACGAATAGTTTGAGATGACGGGCCGCGACGAGTCCGCTCTTCCCCAGCAGTTCAGAGCCGCAGCAGATGAGCACTTTCGTCGTCTTACTGTTGACGGCGTTCGGGTACGTCTTGTAGAGCGCGGCCGCGATGCTCAGGCCCTGCATTTCGGTGATCTGGTCGATGGTGAACCCGAACTCACCGAACAGTTCGTCTTTGATCGCCTCGTTCTCGACGTCACTGTGCAGTCGATTAGAGAATACATATATAAAAAGCCAATTCTGAGGCCTTGGAGTAGCGAATAATTACTCGATAAACCGAATGTTATCCGACTCTTCGACGCCGTTACTGCGCGTATAGGTGCGCGACTCGATGTTCGAAGTCGTCCGGTTGAGACCCGTGAAGCCCATCGACATGAGCCGCCGCGGGAGCGACCACTGCCGCTTCGACGGGCCAGAGCTCGGGTTCTTAAAGTTATACCCCTTTTGCGACCCCTGACCCGAAATATTCATCGAATCCATACTTTTTATAACTTATCCCTAAAATTCATTTACTTTTGGTTTTGTCGCAAATTATTATGAAATGTCTTATATCTAGAGATTATTGAAATCTAATTAATTGAAGCAAAAGCCGAATAAAGAGAATAACAACGAATCGCTTGTTGTGTGAGATTAAGAGCGAACGACACTTACCTAAGAGTCAGAAGTTTTCAATGTATAGGCTCTGCAGTGAAGCGGCTTTTCGTGGGTTGAGAACAAACACACGAATAATAAAACTCAAACTCTACTAATATAGTCGAAAAATGAAGTTGTGTAAAATTTGATAATAGAGGTTTCCTTTGAAATCAATAAATGCGAAATTATTCGACAACAGGAATTCGGATGAGAATTATGTGGAAATATTTTAGCAGGATAAAAAGGATAAAACAGTGAAAAACAATCTTTTAATATTAGATTTTTTGAATATGTTTTTCAAGTTCTCAACAAATATTTGAGAGATATTTAGGGAAAATAACTCCGAGTGAGAGACGAGATAAGAGACGAGACGATAGGGATGATAGAGACGAGAGGAGAAGTGGAAAACGGATCACTCAAACAGTAAACTATAAACCAATCTATCGGTCGATTGCGTCCAACAATTGCTTTTCGCGAAACAAAGATAGAGTGGAAAGCGAGAGAACAGCGAAACAAAACTGCTTTTCGATACGAAATAATCGATCGCTTCGTATGGATCGAAGTGAGGGATAACGAGTCGTTATATTTCGAAACAACAATAAACACTATTTTGTCGTCGTATTGATGGTGAAGAGAGCCAACGGTGTCGAGCACTCAGGTCGCCGTCAACTAAGCAAAACAACTCGTGTTGTCAGTGTATGTGAGTGCCGAGCACTGGGAGTATGCGATCAAAAGTTGCGCTGACCTTCTCGTCAAACACAGGCGATTGCGAGTGAGAAGGCGAGAGAGTATGAGTGCGAGAGTACGAGTGCGAGAGTACGAGTGCGAGCGTCGATTCGAAAGCCGAATAACGCTTTTGTGCGGATAATAAGTCTGTCGTAAACTCCGAAAATCGATAGCAGAAAAACGTCGACTGATTTGAACGCAATTTGTCACTCAATTCTCGATTTAGAGTTTAATGTTGTTTTCTTCATAAAAACAAAGTACGAATAAAACGGTTTCGTTATATTCGCCGCTAATCTCAGCGACTTATCGGACGCACGTCGTTATAAACGCCGGCATAAGCGCCGCACAATCCGCACAATCCGATTCGAATTAAACTTTTACTTCACTTTTACCGCACTCTCACTCTCGCCGATTACTATCGACACACACTCTCATTGACTTCAACCGCTCCTCTCAGGCCTTTAATGCAGTTTTATGTCGATATCGAGTGAGTCGTCGAAAATGAGTGAAAATAAGCGAAAAACTTATTAGAAGTGAATCGCGAATCCGAAAAGAGTGAGTCTATGCGAGAAGTGGAGAGAAATTAAGCGAATCTAACAAACTCTTCGCGATTCGCTGCCTAACGCATGTCATTTCGGAACTTACATGCCATTCGAAAAGCACTCGTTTCGGCACAGGTAGTAGTGCAGTAGTGGCGGAGATTGCGATTTCGACGACTGGCACACGACTACCCGACTAATAACAAATTGAATTTTACAATAAAATTCGCGATTCGTTTCTCGACGCCAATTCTCAAAACTCGTTGTAAGAATTACTTACTCGGCGTAACTTTACTCTACGTAAAAATTGTTACAGTGTAAAATATATTGGCAAATTGAGATAAATATTGACTGAAAATGTAGACATAAAAAATTTTTGCAATTCATTAAACACATCTTATACTTCAGGTTCGATTGTGATATGTATTTATATAGTGATATAAAGTACGATATTCTTGTTATACATATAATATAGATTTTTATATAAGAATTTTGTTTTTGAAGTATGAATTACTCGAGAGATTTGGCAAAGTTTTCAAATCTAATCTCCATTCGAAGGGTAGGCGAATATCCCTAACGGTTACGCAACTATACTCGTAGTTCTCTCTCTCTCTCTCTCTCTCTCTCTCTCTCTCTCTCTCTCTCTCTCAAACTCTGTTAACTAGTTTTGCATTTATATTATAATTTTCGCCTTTATTTTTGAGAAAAGGTTTGCATTTAATATAATTTCATTTATTCTATTTCAGACTTTTCTTCCTTTAAGTGAAACAAATCTAATAATTTTTGCATTAATTTGAATAACCATTAAGTAAATAATGCATTGCATGTTAGAGTACACATAAATAGATGGTATAAAATCTTCAAACTTTTATTTTTGCTTGCATATTCGTTTTTTTTTCTTTTTGTAATTCTATCAAGTTTAATAAATGCTATTCTATTTTAATAAACAATTTCTTGTTAAAAATATTTTTTGTCTTTTATTTTGCAATCAATAATGTGTTGTAAATCCGTTTTTATTGATATATAAATCCTTTTAGTGATGTATTGCGGGATTGTATTTGTCTTAAAAGGTTATCAATATTTGTTTTTTCAAATTTAAGATTAATAACTGTTTTAAGAAAAGAATGATGAAAAATCTTTTAAAACTGATATACAAGAACAAACAACTTAAGATAGAATTTGTTAAATTGCTAATCGACGTATGTCACAATCTGAAAGTTTGAGCAAGAATCTTTATTTTGTCATTTATGGTAAAAATATATAATTAATTCGATAAATAAATATTAATATCAGAAATCTCATAGAAATCAGAAACGAAATGCAGTTTTTCTACGGCTTTCGGTTGAGATTAAGACGTAAAACCGAATTACGTTTTTCGTTACGCATTCGGCGCTCGAAAGCCGTATAAATCGGTTTGAAATGAAATTAACGTTTCGTTCAATGCATTCATAAAATAGATTTTCCGCAAAAGGCTTTTCAAAACTATATTTTTAAAAATTTAATTTTCTCTTCGAAATTACGTTCTAGACATGAAGCAAAATGCGTCCCAGATCAAATTATTCTTTTTATTATGATCGAATTTTGATTTTCTTGTTCTTTGCGCACATCTGTTTAGCATAACAGATATTTGATCTTATTAAATTTATATTTTACATCTTCAAAAATATTTTAGCTGCCGTAAAAGCATTTATTTAAAACTTTAATATTAATTTTAGCATTTATAATTCTGCATATCGCCGAAATTTACGAGCAAGGTTAAATTCGCAAATGCGTAACTCCAGATGTATTAGATATTCTAATTTATTCATAATAAAATTATGAAAATCTAATCAAGATTTCAATTTATATATATTCTAAACTCAATTTGCGTACTGCTTATTATTCAACAATACACTGTATATTTTAAAAATCTATTTGCAATTTCAATTAATATAACAAAAATATCTAAATATTTGAGTCAATTTAAGTAAACTGTCATCTTCGACATCACGTTTCGAGCATGATAAAAATAGACGTTTTTGTTAAATTATGTAAGTCAGCTTATTTGCGCATTTTCAAAACGAGCATTTTATTGGCTTGTTCGAATCTATTCATATTCCCATGTGCAATTATGAATAAGTTTCGAAAAAATATCGAAATATGTTTTGCAAATTTAAAGTGAAATTAGAAATCGAGTAGAATTGAGAAAACATTTTTCAATCAATTATACCAGTATGAATTATATATTTTATCCATGAAAAGTCCCGGATGAATATCCAATATATAACTCAATATACAGTACAAAAGTAAACTGTAGTAAAAGGCGAATAAAGTGCAAACAAAAAAACTGAAAATGGCATTAAAAATTGAATTGCACTATATAAAATTTGAATCGATAGAAATAAAAATGCGCTCTTTTAACAAGCACAAATACTTGAGCGACGAGTGCTTTATCAAAATAATCCTAAATAAATATTGCACAGATTAATTAAATTTAAAAATTTAACGCCAATTCTCTCGAGCGTCTTAAAGAGCGCGAAAACAAAAACAGCATAAATTCGACATTAATTGTGCAAACAAATTTCTACATGCTAGAACTAACCGGTTGACAAAACAAAAATATTTATATTATGATCACCACACAAATAAACGACAAACTCATAAATTCAACACTCAATCGATCGATACAATTCCGCAAATAATTCTGTTCCGAAACCGATTTGCTCAATATATAAATTGCATGTATATTTTTGTGTGATGTATGTATTTATCAAGTCAAACGTTCGATAACAACAACAAGAATAATTTTTTCAACATTTCAAAAAAGCGTTTAATTTCTGTAAAACAGTACAAAATATAGAGAATATTCTGTATTTTTGTTTTGCTTAACAGCGAAATAAAGTCAAATAGAGTGCACACATGTATGTCGGGCGAGGCGTAGCTGAGGAGATAGCGATTTCCTCAAAACACTTCTATCCTACCATTAAGTAAGCTATTTTTCTCACTTTTACCAAAATTACACTGTCTAACTTATGAATACAAACTTGAAATTCAAAACGTATGTCGTTTTAAAAATTGTACTAAAAATATATTTGCGTTACCTTAAGATTAGACGTTATGTGTTCTCGACTTAAATGTGTTTTGCATTTTCATATATACTTCTCATTAAATATTCGCGAAAATAGTTTTCTGAATAAAAAATTCATTTATAAAAAAAACATAAATATATTTCCAACTTTTACGCTAACATGATAAAAAGAAAGAAAACGGGCAAAATTAAAAACAAGGCCCGAATTGCGGCGTAAATTGCATTTTAAATAAGTAATGCATTGCGTGAATCGATGCCATCAATGCAATGGCATTCGACGTCTGTTTTTGTGCATTATTTAATCCTGTATAAAATAAAAACAATTCGCTATTCGCTGTCTGTCTGTGCGTTATTAGTATTGAAAATCTAATTTAAATAAATTTTTGCGCAAAACATAACAACATTTACTCTCTTACTTGGGGAGGGAGGGAGGGAGAGAGAGAGAGAGAGAGAGAGAGAGAGAGAGAGAGAGAGATCATTGAATGCAAAAATTCCCTTTTTCAAAATAAATATAATAACTTTACTATTTTTAGAGATAAAATGGTGAAAAAATGGTTGAAATTTGTTTATAAAGAACATAAACGAAAACTATAGGAAATAAAAGACGATTTTTCTTAATATAATTCCTCTTTTGATGAATTGCAGCGCATCTTCTAAGAGCACATCAAACTGGAGAACAAGGAATTTGAGCCCAATTTTTCCACTCATCCCTATTCATGCAAAATGTAAAAAATATTTTAAAGTAAACATGTATGGCATAATTGTACATGTACAGTACATTCTCGAGTATAGTTTTGTAATTTTTTATCTTTGTATGAATATCTCAAAACATTCTTTTATTGAAAGAAATGCTTTTTCTAACTCAACGCACAATAACTAACAGTTTTCTAATTGAATGCACGCTTTCGGCGCTTTCGACAAAAACCACTTCGCAGTCGATATTCAGCGAAAGTTTTTGGCGAATCTATTCACTCGAACGCCGGTAACGGCTCAGGAATTTCGCTCCGATTTTGGAGCCGAAAGACACACTACTGTCTTGAGTGTAAAGTCGAGAAATATTTTTCCGACAAACTTCTAATTAGAGAATTTCCAATGTTTTCGACTTTTGCACAAATCACTGCAGCGCTAACTCGCCCCGGGATTCAAGTGCCTCTCTCTATGTCTGCGTATGTGTGGGTATGTGTGCAGTCAGTCGTCGATTAATTCGATTTAAATATTTATTTTAAACTCAAGATTTGAAATATATTTTTCGTGAAAATTATTTCTAAGAATAATGTTTGAAATGATTTAGGAAATCAATATCGAAATCGATTTTTGTTTTGATTAATACAGTGCGTCGATAACGTCAACTGGATCAATTTTAATCTATTTTTACCTAGATTATCGATTGACCTGATTTACAGATAGGTATGGTTATAATGCGTAGACAATAGTAACTTATCTAATATTAATCATTTCGATGCACTGTTTAAACTAAGAAAATGCATAAAAGGTTTTGAATATTTAAATATTCTGTATATAAATCCATTAGCAGTAAACACGCGTAGAGCTGCCGCCCCTCACCCAGACTCGATACCCTGCATGACAATGACCCAGGTCGCCTGGCGAATTGCTCTTGCTTAAATTACATTCCAACTGCCAATATGATGATTGATTAATCAAAGCGCTGTTACGTTCGCCAAATTGGTTATAAATTTTTTTTCACAATTTCTTAATTAAAAAAATTCTTTTTATTTTGCAAAAACATCGCAAAAATGTGTTGTTGTTCCGCTCGAATGAACTATCGACGAGTGAAATTACACTGTATGATTAGTTTGTGCTGTACACATTTTTCGCATTGCGCATTTCGCACACATATGACATAATCTCATCAAAAAACTCAAATATAAATCCCACTCTCTCTCTCTCTCTCTCTCTCTCTCTCTCTCTCTCTCTCTCTCTCTCTCTCTCTCTCTCGCAATGCTAGAAAAGCGTATTTTCTTGCAATAAATGAAAATAAATTAAAAATTCAAATGTTTTTCAGCAAAATATTGAGTCTTATATAAAATATTATGTTTTGCTTTAAAATCCCTTTTCGTCACCGAATAGAACCAAAAATTGTTATTCTCTTATCTCTTGGACTCAAAGTTTATTTTTAATTAAAAATGTCGGTACGATAACACAGAAAACAAATGTGCAGTGTGATCTTCGTAATATACTAAACTGTGTAGAATCGATTTTTCAAATATCATTTGGAACTGAAATTTTTCTTGTTGAAAGTTTGTTCGCTATTTTGTAAAGTTTAAGTATTTATTTATTAAATAGGATTTTAAACCGAATTTTTTGCTGATAAAAAGTAAATAGTTACTTTATTAAAAAAAATCTTATTGAGAAAATTCTCTAAATAAAATATTTACTTTCTATTCTACTTTAACAAGCCATCTTGGTGGTTTCGTAATCGATACACTGTTGCTAAACGTCAAATATCTTGCGAAATGGGTATAAATTAACTGGGTAATTTACAATTCTAACAATAAAGTAGAAAAAAGTTGAAAAGATAAAATTAATTTATATATCTGTTTGTATGGAAGAACTTATTTACCCAAACAAACCGTCAAAACATCGAATCGACGGCAAAAAGTGTCGATTCGTTAACCGACGGATCGAAAGACAAAATTCATTTCCGATTCATAGCGATTCGCAAACCGTAAACAACAGAAGAAATGTCTTAATTTCCGATAAATATTCTAACGTTCATATAAATTCATATATTCTAATCGAATGCTAATAAATATTTTCTAATGATAACAAAATACATATAATTAAAATTTTCAATTTGCGAACAAAAAATATTTCGATGTAATAAAGTGCTAAATATATAATAGAGTAATAAAAACAGAATAAAAGCAAACTAATAATATTAAATTAATAATCAAATTCTCCATTCATTCTCGTCTAGCAATTCAATTGCACTCAATATGTCATTAAAATGTAATTAACATTTAAAAAACGTCAGTAAAAAATAGCAGTTATAAAAATCGAAATTTATAATGTATAGTACATAGAGAATGATAAAAACAAGAACATATCGAAACGACAATAAGCGAGAGATAAAAACAGAATATGAATAATGAATATAATTAGCGATAATTTATCGCATATTTCACTGCAAATACAACGCAAACACTGAGACAATCCTCTCGATTGAACGAACGGTTATGGGATTCGCGAATACACAACAAAAGCCAAGTATTCAAGAAAAATGATTTTTTCAGCTCGACTTTTATACTGTATATTTTGTTCCAAGTGTTTCTATAGCGATATGTTCTGCATATATGCGGTTCAGAATTTCTGTGTCAATGTCTACTATCATTTGAAAATTACGTGATAGTTGCATTCATTAACAAGTCACTTTTTTAATTCATATAATAAAAATAGAATAGATCTATATAAAATAATATATATAAAAGGGATGATTAATAGCAGGTTTGTTTTTAGAGATCTACATGTATGCGCTTTGCGCAGATGGTTCTAAACTTGTTTTTTCTGCAGAATTTAATTCGAGAATTAACGCAAAATTAATGCAATTTTAATAATTAATCTGAAAAAAGGAATATTAACTAAAAAATATACATTTTATATACATAACAGTTTAAACTCGTTTCGAATACAAACTGTAATTAAATGAATTTTTAATACTCTATTATCGTTATTTATTACTGTTTATTATTAAAAATAAAAGTGTTTTAACAGAATTTTTATTATTTTTGAAAAATAAGTACAAAAATAAAGACTTTTTTCCAATAAATTTTCATAATTTGCTAAATAAGGCGTAAAATATAGAAAATAATTATTTTAAATTAAAAATAATTATATTTTTTCGAAAACAAAATTATCATGTAGTTTTATCAGCGACGCAGTCGATCGTAGCAAATGGCCGCAAATTTTCGACTGCACTTGGAATCCAATTATAATCAAGTTTAATTTTTAGAAAGATAAATAGATTATTACAAAATGTATATAAAAATATATTTTTCTCTTCGAAAAACATTTTTAAATTTAGTTTATTTTCTCGAAAAACGAGTAAATCTTTTGGCGGAATAAATGCGAAAAGCGATTGCTTTTCCGCTATTCGTTTGAATTAATTCCCGAAGCGCTCAGTCGTCTGAAAGTAATTCTTATTTTAAAATTATATCCATTTATTAAAAAAGTCCGAAAATATTTCGCCGAAAATGCGTTCGGATTTCCATCAAAAACTAATTTCGCGAACTATTGCACCAAATTTATCACTCATTTTCCAAACATTGCTATTAATTCAGAGCTTAAATAACCCCTTTATTACAAATTTAAAAAAAATAATTATAATAATAAAAAATTTATAGCAAAAGCTAATTAAGTTCTAAATTCTAGCCGAGAATTGAGTGTTGGGGTGAAAATTAAAATTAAAAACTGAGTTAAGAGTCAAAACAAATATATAAATTCCTAATCATTTGGGCTATTGTTTCAAATGAGAAATAATTCCCAAAACAAAACAACAAAAAGACTTCAAAAAAGTAATAGAAAACTAGAAATTGAATTAAGACCTAAACCGAGACACTCCCGTCGCGGAACTTCGATTTGCCGATCAGAGCGTTGACGAGCACCGGCTGCCCGGAGCGCACGACCCGCTTGGCCTCGTCCAGCGTCTGGCGAATGTGGTCGCGATGCTCGGCGTCCAACACAAAGCCCTTACCGCCGAGTGCTTCGACGGCGCGGTGATAGTCGCTGTAACTGAGATTACAGGCGACGTCGGAGCCGAGCATTGGCTTCTGCTCGCGCGCTATCTGCGTCCAACACGCGTCGTTGCCCACCACCGCCAGCACAGGTAGCTATTATAGCAAATAACACAGGCAAGCAAACATCAAATTGACCAATCGTTAGGAAACGCACAAATATGTCGCAAACATCCAAACATCAAATCCGAGAACCGAAAGAGCGCTTAATATCTAGTTATCAAATATTTAAGTGAATTATCGATTCGTATGACATCGGCATTGCCTCTACACCAGTGCCCGAACAACAGCTAATAACACTATACAGACTCGTATAGCACAACACATACATACGATTCAACAGTTTTATTATCGCCTCAAATAAAACAATACATTTGCGATAAATATCGATAATTCGCTTTTATAGCCCACACTAACGGCTGGGTATAAGTCAACCGCTAGAGAGGAGGGGAGGGAGGGAGGGAGTGGGAGAGAGAG
>JAQIXC010001758.1:0-13190 GCA_034697605.1 Metabelba pulverosa
GAGGAGGGGAGAGAGAGAGAGAGAGAGAGAGAGAGAGAGAGAGAGAGAGAGAGAGAGAGAGAGAGAGAGAGAGAGAGAGGACCGAAGTATTGATTGGCGAGAAGAGAGAAAAGGAAAGAACAAAACTAATAGACATTATGTTTGATATAAAGTTTGTTTCTTGTATTCTATCAATAATTTTTTTTCACTCAATTTCTATGCATTTATATAATTATTTTTCTTCTCTCTATTAAAGTTAATACCAATATTCGCAAACATAATAATAAACAATAAAAATAATAACAATATAAGACGGTATAAATTATGCATAATATACAAAAAATTATTTAAACCTAGAAATAAACAAACGAAAAGAGAATTTCACCCAAACCACACTAAACCAGTGAACAATTGAAATAAAAATGAAATTTCTTTTAGTTATAACTTATAACTAAGCCCTAGAATGCAAACAAATCTTATTTTGCTTTTTATACATATAATACAAAATAAAATTTTTAAAAATGAATTATAAAAAATAAAGAATTGAAATACAAAATAAAAATTTTTGGTCAGAACTGCAATCGAGCGTTGATTCGAAAAGAGTGAAAACATTTTTTGAAAATATTTAACCCAAAAAATCTCGGAACACATACCAGAGAATTGCACAAAAAAAATGTGAGAAATTCTTGTCGAGAGAACAGAGATAAACAAAACAAAACAAAACGAAAAAATTTTGTTTTCAAATCGATTTTTTCTCATTGTTTTGTTGCCATTGTGTTTGAACTCTGAAAATGAGTAGACATTCCGTCGGAGAAAAAGTATATGATTTTGCATAGAAATGATGCCAAACACTAGTCGATAGGTCGACAACTAAGTAACGATGAAATTGTTTAAATTTAGTTTTGTTTTTCGGTTTTCTTACTAATCAATTCAAATATTAAGCGTTCGTACGATTGGTTTCGTTTTCAAATAGTAGTAGTAATGGAAAAAAAAGTCGCAAAAGTTTTGCCGCATTTTTATAGCGTTTATCGTATTTTGTTTTCGCGATAATTGGACCAAAAATTGAAACGAATGGCAGTTTTCAGAATGTATTTCGAAAATTATTCGCGTAATTGAAGTTCACTTTTGTTGTCCCGAAAATGCGGGCATTTGTCGGCCGTTGTTCGGGAGCCGACTACAGCCGAAGCCGCGCGGCTCTACTCCGAAGCAGTTTTTGTGCATTACTTGCCATTCAATTGTCGAGCGAAGAGATGAGAAGCAATAAAATCTATCAATTATTCACTCAATTGAATGGCATTTAATTTAAACTCATTTTCACGCGAATAAGTCGAGTCTTTGCAGTAAATTAATTGTATTTT
This sequence comes from Metabelba pulverosa, assembly GCA_034697605.1. Taxonomy (NCBI): domain Eukaryota; kingdom Metazoa; phylum Arthropoda; class Arachnida; order Sarcoptiformes; family Damaeidae; genus Metabelba; species Metabelba pulverosa. The sequence continues at coordinate 1,338 of JAQIXC010001758.1, forward strand.
TCAATCGAAGCTATCATTCATTTACTTGAAATAAACGACAAATATCTTCGGATTTGTTTCAATGGAAGGAATGGTTTGTTTTGTCAATGTATGAGAAGGAAAAGCCGATTCATTTCTATTTAAACTTGTTTTGCGTAAATGCGAATCCCTGGGCGCCGACGGCGGTTCCGGTGCCGAAACACAGGCAAACGCCACACACATGTAGTTCCGGTCCGTGTGTTTTGGTAGACACAAGTGAGAAGTCACGGGTTTTCTCGAAGAACACACAAAAGATGCCATAATTTGCACTAAAAATTCGTTTTAACTGCCATTTGAACGGATTATCGATTAAGATTTGTTGCACAGGTGTGTTGTTCGGGTGCCGACGGACGCGTCGACATTGGGTGTTGTCGTCGCGATTGGAGTTGAAATCACAGATTCATCGCTCAGTCGAACACTTTTTTTGTTGATTTAGTTTTGGTTTTGAATTGCAGTTCATATTCGCTTTCAAGTTATTAATTAGAATTTGATTTTTGTTTCGATTAATTAGATTTAGTTTTTCTATTTTGACTATAATTTGTTGTATTATTTGTCATTCCGTTAATCAGTTCGTTGTGGGGTTCGGGAGGGGATTGTAATCACGCGCCCGGCTTCAGGGCACCCGATATCGTGACGGTCACCTTCCGGCTGCCGGCGCGGTTGCGGTGCTCGCACAGCCAGATGCCCTGCCAGGTGCCTAAGTTGAGTTTGCCGTCGGACACCGGTATGGTTAAGGACGAGCCGAGAAAACATGCCTTTAGTCGACCGAAACAAACGGATAAATCAATTCAATTATTAAACAATTGGTTCAAATATTTGCAAAAATCAAAACCGACTTTAATGTGCGCCGGCATGTCGTCGGGGCCTTCACACGAATGACGGAATGGAGTGCTCTGTTCGCGAGTAAACAAAACACAAAATTAGACACATTTTCAAAACGCAAACACTGAACCGATGGCCGGAATCGGGCATTACTTCGGGTATCAGTCGCGACAAAAACATTTCCATATCTTCGCGAACGTCTGGATCCCAATTCTGGTGCCAAAGAATCACAAATTGAATGAATAAATAGCAGAAAAAGAGATAATCAAAGGGCAAAAGTCAATACCTCATTGATGGCCAGACTCGCCGATGTGTGCATTACTACATAATAAGGAATGCAATCGAAAGACAAGAATTAGTATCGAAAGTACGCAAAGAATCGGTAATTAAAAGAATGTGTGAACGAGAGGAACGGACTGTGGATGTGACAGATGCCGCACTGGAACTCCGACAGTTCGGGTATTTGTTTGGTGAGCTCGTCGGTGACCAGATGGCAGCCGCGAAGCACTGGCCGTAAGTGTACTTTGCGCTGAAACCAAGCCGTTTGGGTGCGAATGATGCCCGTCGTCAGCGAACTGGACGAGTGTCGGGACCCGCGCGACGACGAGACCGACTCGCGAGACGAGTGGCCCGAGTGGTGGTCCGACGAGTGGCCCGAGTGGTGGCCGCCGCCGGCGTTGGCCGCGTGAGTCATATACTGGTGCGACGACGAGCTGTGGCCCGACGAGGACGAGGCCGGCGGCGGCGGTGGCGGCACGTGTGACGACGACGAGGCCATCGCTCCGACGGCTCTCCTGTCCTCTCCTTCTAGTTATTGTTGTGGTTGTTGTGGTTTCGGGAGTCCCGGAGCCGAGCGCTCACTCACACACTCTCTCTCCTCGCTCTCCGTGCGCTCACTCGCTCTCTCGCAGCGCTCTCTCTGAGTCGCTCTCTCGCTGTGCCTCTCCGTTCGGCTCACGTTTGGCCTAACGTTGTGGTTACGACGCGTTCGGCTATATTGCGGACATTCGGTCATTCATTTGCAAATCACTAATAATGCGATTAAATGCGGAAAACGTTTCGCGGATTCGCGTCAAACGGATTCGTATCGAGAATTAGATTCGCATTTAATTACAGATCTCTTATCGAAATCGTTGTAAATATAATATCAAAATCATTATTACGATTGGTTTGTCATGTGATTCGTTGCCATAGCGACTACGTCTCCACTTTGCCCAACACTGCGCGCTCGGAGGGGCCGCACATCTCTCTCCCACTCTCTCTCTCTTCTCCCCCACTCTCTCCTCTTCTCTCCCACTCTCTCTCTCTCCTCTTCTCTCTCCTCTTCTCTCCCACTCTCTCTCCTCTTCACTCTCTCGCACTCTCTCTCACTATACTCGCCCTCACATACAGTGCGCTCTACTCTACGCACACACACTGTACACACACTCGTAGTTTTCAGCTCTTAATTCAATGACTCGATTCGAGTCGTATTCCGTATTCTGTGGCTAATTCACAGAATATTCTGTTGACTTTGTCGGTACTGTATATACGGTATAGTATTTGTCAAACCATTTGATCACATATTCAACACAACGGCGCGTCAGCTGTTAAGCCAAACCACGTAAATGATTAATCGGAATGTGAATTAAACAAATTAAAATTGTACTGTATATTGTGCGAGAATTATATGAGCAAGTACGAAAATGCCATCATTCATGCCGATTTACATATTTAATTCATGTGCTCTCTCTCTCTCTCTCTCTCTCTCTCTCTCTCTCTCTCTCTCTCTCTCTCTCTCAATCGCTCGACTCTAATTGTTAGTTTCATGTTTAAAGTCAAATTTAATAGCAAGATCAATCTTTTTCTATCTTATTTAAAATTTATTGCTTCGTCTCTAACTCTGTTATTTTGGTTTGAAATTTATACATTTATACATTTATACATGACAATTACGAGTTGAAATATTATTTTAACTACAATTATGTAAATTGATGTTTCGGTTTGATATGCAATTCGTATTTTTAGAATTCGCAATAAAAATAAAGAGTTGTGAAGCAAAAATTTTAAACATATTACAATAATAGCTTTTAAACTAGCATACCGTATTTAGTTTAGAAATTCTCATGTAATACTTACAAGTTTGTTTATTTATCTATATCAAGTTTATTATTCACACAGTTTTTTCAATAGCCTTAAATAGATTATTTGATATGATTAAATATCTAAATATTACAATAAATTTATAAACAAAATTCAACTTGGCAACGTTAAATCTCAGCTGATTGTGTATTCATTAATCATTTTAACAATTAACTTGCTGATTTAAGCTAATTCTGCGTAAAATGTTCCTAATCAACAAATTGACTGCAATTTGTATATAAAAAAATTTTCCCTTTTTTCTAGCATGAGAGTCTAATATTTTTTATATTGAATGTTATGTCACTTTTGCATGTTTTATCATTTAAATCACCAAGACAATTCTGCGTTTAAAATACTAAAAACATGAATATTCGTGAAAAAAATAATCAGAATTCGGAACTGAAGTCGAGCTAAACATTAGGGAAAATGCATTCATTCGATGGGTAATAGAATAGGCGTTTATTCAAACAATTAAATAATCCATAAATAATAAGAGAGAGTACTGTAGAGTAGAATCGTATCGTTTATTCCGTTAAAGATTGATATGTTATACCCCTCTTGAGTACACAATTATGTCGAAATGATGCTTAAAATTATCCGATGTACAAGATAATCGAAATTATATCGGCTAATGTGCCCTGGATCTAGTTCGACAACTATCAACTATATCAAACTCTCATTACCGTATTTATCTTGTTCAAATTGCTTTTATTCATGCAATAATTGTAGAATTCGCCGCACAATCGCGAATACGGTCTAAAGCTCGTGTTCACTCAGATTTTTACATTCTATTCTTAATATTCAATGTTTAAGTTTTAGGCAATTTGGTTCAAGTTTACAAAGTTTATCGATTCTTGTCAAACTTGGTGAAAACTATGCTAAATAACAATTTTTGTTTTATTAAATTGAGATGTCATATTAGCACATGCTTAATTGATTATCAAGTTTAAACAATTATCAACAGAAAATGTCTCAACAAATAATTAATTTGTCGTTGCAAAATTTATTAATTTATTTTATCTAGGTCATTAGATAGACAATATAAATTAACTTGATTAAAAGCTATTCAATTGAGCTATATAAAAGTTTTAATAAATTTTTATTTTTATTAAATTAAAAGTAATAAATATATTTTTAATAAGTTTCTCGAAACAGAAGATATTTTTGTAAAGAATAAGAGATAATACTGTACTTTTTGAAAACAACATGGTAAATAAGAGATTTTAATACAAAATATAGTAAAATGGCAAAAAACTGATATAAAAGTGAAGCGAAAATTTTGTATTCAATAAGAAAGTAGTAATACAATAGTAATTAGCAACAGAATAGGCGAAGAGAACGGCAGAAAAAATCTATATTTCAATAAATTGCTTGAAATGGTTAACAACTAATTCTGATGAGTCATACGGTATGTGAAGAAAAAGCTTTTAAATTAATAAAAATGAGAAAACATTTTTCGATTCACTGACAAAATGGCAATTGATTTGTGCATTTCGTTCGCACCAATCAATCGCAAAACTGCATTCCTATTTAGAAAAAGTATTTCATTTTGTTTGTATTTATTTTATCTTTCTTAAGCAAAGTGTATAATGCAAAAATAACAATTCTGCTAAAACAAGCAAGCAAGAATTTAATTGAAATAAACGACAAACAGTGTTAATAATTTAGTTGAAATTTAATATTTAATGAGAAATTATTACTTGTTTCTTTTTTCAGTTTAATATCCAAATGCATAACATTTTTTTATCCAGAAGCTTTTATCCATTGCATTAGTTATTCAAAGTTATGTTTTTTCTTTTAATCAAATTAATATAAAACTAAATAATAATAAATTAATAATAAGATCAAACAAAAACACAGTTTTTTCTTTGCGTTAAATAATTAATCTATTGTTTCGGGTTTTGAAAGTCATTTGAAAATAAAATTGTGACAAAAAATCGAATATTTTATCGAATAATTCAAAACAGAATTGTAATCAATTGATACATATTTTAGTCGTTTTGTTATTAACGCGAATTATAGTTAAGAATTGAAGCAAAAAATCATAAATTATTGAACACATTCTCAAAGAAATAAATCAACAAAATTGAAATAAATTTATCAATCGTTGTCTTGTCTTTTATAAATTAAACTTACTACAGTGGAGTAAGTTAGATATCATAGTTACTTTCTCGAATTCAATTAAAAACAAAAAATATACAGAATTTAAAGTAGAATTTCCAAAAAAAAACATTTCAAATGGACTGCGAGATTAGTGTCATATTTTCGAAAACAACAAAATATTTGATTATAATTTGTGATTAAAAATGAATAAATTATAATAATGTGTTTGAATTGAGAGATAAGATCTAAATGTATGCAAAAATGAGCAAAAACTTACAAATTCTATGCAATATTTAAAACAATAACAAAAATCATATACAAAAAAATGTATTATATTTCTGTCAAATTTCATATCAATATTTCAAATATTTTTTCACTAAATACTTAATTCAATTAATAAATTCATAAAATAATAAAAATATTTTTGATTTCAATCGTCAAAAATAGCAATTTTATAAAAACAATTAATTTGTTAGGATTTGGATATCAATAGAGAAAACAATCAATAAAATCAAATCCTAATCAATCAGAATATGCGAAACACGTAGTCGTCAATTGGTTTGTGAGTATAAATCGATTCTCAAATTGTTTTTCGCGTATTTTTGTAATCAAATTACTCGATAACACAAATAGTTATTCTTTTTTATAAGATATCAATCAATATATCAATAGATTTATAGTTCGAATGCAAATTCATATAAGAGATTAAGTGAGGCATAGCTTGAAATGTCATTTTATAATGTCATCAAATAATTAATATATCGAAAAAATAATTAAATTTAAAATTTAAATCGCGTTTATGTGAAAAAGAGAAAGAAATTGCTAACAATTGTTTATAGCTATAAAAATGATCTTTGCGTTTATAGTGGATGTCCTATGAGATGATAATCACAACTCTGTCGTTGACTTTTGGTAGAGATTGTTCACTACGTTCTCCGATTTGTCGCTCGTTTTGTGAACATTATTACTGTCTATCTTATGGCCGAACCCGCCGTTTGAGTAGATCTTATGATTACCGTTGATGAGCTCATCCGACGAGTCTTTGAACGACTCGGCGCTCGACTCCGACTCATCGTCAGATCGCAAGTCCTTAATCTGTATCGAAGATCGAAAACAAAATCAAACAAAAAATTCAAAACATTTTCTTTCAAATATATATTTCAAGATTAGAGGAGAAAAGTAGAGTAAAAAATAAAAGCAAAAGTAGACTAAAAGTGCAGTCAATCTATAGATTGGTTTCGAAAAACAAATATCGAAATCGAGTGAAACGAGTGATAAGGAGCGACAGCTTGAAATAGAGAGATAGGAAACGAAGGGCAGGAACGGCATGACTGACCCCATTATTCTTGACGGCATGAATGGCAATCCTGACGATGAACCAGGTCCAGACGATGTGCAGCGCCTGCAGTGCGCACAGGAGGCCGTTGAAGATGTAGTAGGCGGCGAACATGGGCACGATGTCGAGCGCCTTATACAGCGAGTAGTAGAGTATGCGGTACGGGAGGAGACCGATGCGCGACACCATCCAGAAGATGGTGAACACGACGAATATGCCGTCCGCTAACCGCTGCTTCTTCACGTAAGTCATCATTTTTGCGCCCTTTCACACAATCGACACACAATTCACGATTAGATTGAGTTTCAAATCTTTGCTAAATATTTAATCAAATTCTAAGTTTTGTTCGCAATTTACTTCGAGAGGTATGTCCGCAAAGTCATGGATTAGTAGCACAAGTGTTCCCATTCTGACCAGATTACAGGCCCAGGAGAAGCCCAGTAGACACAGTGTGACGACGTGGTGAACGAACATCGCCCAGAAGTCCTGATTCGGTTCAAACACAATCGAAAATTGCATTCAATTAATCATTGCATTTGAATACAAAAATAATTAACAAAAATATTGGAAAAAGTTTTAAAAAAACAAGTCTATTAAATAATTTCCATTCTTGAGATTCGGCACTCAATTAGGAAAAACGGGATTTAAACGAAAAATTATCATTAATTACGAGAAAAGAAGGAAATTGTAAAAATCAAACTCGAATTTTACGAACTTTTCTTTGAATATCGAAAAATTGTGAGAAAAGTAGCGCCAAATAGAAGGCGGACTCGAAGTTGTAGTAAAACCATTCGCCGGTCGAGACGTGCTTTTGAAGCGAATTTTAAAATCGAAATTAACGCTAAATTAGCACAAATTAAAACAAATGAAATAACAAGATTAATTAATTAATTACGTGATGCGGATAATTGATGAAACAGTACATCGAGTCCCACATCCATGGCTTCTAAAGAGTTTAAAGATAAAAAATATCGTTAAATAATTCGATTAAAAATATAAAGCAAACAACAAAACGAAACGAAAAGATTGAGTTTAAAAAATAAGATTCGCTACAAAAGTAGTAAAAATTGATTTATGAGTAGAAACGTCAAAAAATGTGAACTCAAACACAGAGTTTGGGAGAAATGTATTGGAGATAAGAGACGCTTTGAAACGCGAAATCGATAGGAAATGAATGAATCGCTACTTACGTCCCAAAGAACATAAACGCCGTAAACGAATGACACGAAATAGAAATTACATCTCCAACTGCGCGCCCGAAACAACAAGATATTAGGGATTAGTGCATGGTAAGATATTAATTGGCTAGATTAAAATCGCAAATACAACTTCGCTTAATCAAATCAATCATAATAAAACAGAAATTCTCTTTTATTCAGTCGATATTTTAGATCAATGTTCGCGTTCTCACAACAACTGCGAAAATCATTCGATTTTGATATGAGATTTGATAAGAGATTTAGAAAAACACAAAAAAAATAATTTACTTTTTATTCAATGCAGTAAATGCTATTAAACTTCTTATCCGTAATCGAGATATCGATTACAAGACTTTATTTTATGAGTCAGTCGGACGAGGATTGCATTTAACTGCGAAAATATGTACTCATTATCGGAGAAACGGATAATTAATAACAAAATAATAAAAATCTGAACAACACTTCTCTACAGAGGAAACGCGAACTAAGTCTAAATGAATGATAAAAAGGAAAATAAAAAATGAATTTTAGGTTTAAATCAAATCTCAATTAACGAGCTATGAGTTGAGAGGGTCTGTCGGGGAACAGGAGAGTGAGGGGAGAGGAGGGATTGGCGATAAACAAAGCGATAAAATTTGTGTCAATGAGTGTCAAACAATGTGCGAACGGAGGCCTACGTACGCGCTTTCGGTGAACTTCGAGAGCACAGTCGGTCGGGTCTGCGCGCTCTTGAGTCGAATCCAGCGCTCGACGCGTCGCTGAGACCAATCCAACTGTTTGGCTAATCCCTGGATCTATGGGTGTTTTGGGCACATGAATGCGAAAAAAGCAGTCAATACATTGCGAATGATTAGCTTATGAGAGGTGTGGAGTGTCGGAGCGCTGAGGAATGGGTGGATTGTGTTTTTGGGTGTTTGAGGCGCTGACAGAGCGCACAGACAGACCTGTTTCTGATTGACTTTGCCTTTTGAGGCACGAAATGCTTTATCGAGTATCACATTATTCGGCGGACTTTTGCCGCGATTCGGCTTAAGACCTAAATATATACCAATCGGTGCGTAGATGTAACTGCTCGGCCCAATCGACGGGTGCGCGCGGCGCCGGTATGTGGAATGAGAGAGAAATGCGTTAATTATTTTGATTGAAAACACAATAAATATTTGTTTAGCAGTGAATAAACGCGAAATACAATTATTTATTTATTTATACGAATTATGGCCTCATTTTCGACTGCATTTCGCAATCGACTGCTTCGAGAGTGAGACTGAATTTTTGGCAATACATGCGAAACAGAAACACAAATTGAAATACTTCTCATAAAAAACGAAAATCAGAGCCAAAACGAGATTTTTTTATCAATTAAAAGGCGAATAAAACGTAAATAAATAAATAAATTTGAGTCTAAATACTCGTTATGTAAACACAAGTCGAGAAAACTCGCAATTAATTAGCGATCGATTAAAACGTATAAAAATCAATAGAAAAGTAAAAACTAATGGATTTTTCCGCCAATTGATTGGCGTTTCGGTCGAAACACAACAAAACGAAAAACACATTAAAAACAAAACCAATTATTCGATAAACTGGGGGTAAAGTGCGGGCGCGGGTGTCGGCGCACACCGCGCGAGAGAGCGTACATACGTTTCGAGCGTAAGTCTGACCAAAATGAGGAGCAATGCGGTGATGAGTGAATAGTAGATATCATTGAAGTGCCGGTAGTTGTTGTCTTCGTAGACACGCCATGTCGTGTTCGGCGGCAGCCATACCCACTCCGACCAGAAGAGGCGCGACAGTTCGCTCGGCCGCAGATAATCTAGCATGCTTATGGCTTACGGTCCTATGCCCGCACCAGCACTACCGCCAACACACGCACAGACACTCGCACTCACTCAACACAGACGACACACCGACTCAGGCTCTCCGCCAACCGATCGCTTCAATCGGACGTCGAATTGGTTTGAATTAACACTAATTAACACTGAATTCGAGCGAAAGAGAGCCACGGATTGGGTGAATGCGGTCCTCACTCTCTCTCTCGTATATTGAGACGCCGTTCGACTGTTTCACTCGAAATGTGTTTTCCTCTCTCCGTCGCTCGACTCGAGTCTCCAGTATTTGCCAATCGAGTAGTCGTTCTGATCGTCAAATGTATGAAATCATTGATTGCATGACTGCATGAATGCCGCAAAAACAGCGCCACAAACGACGTACGCCTATAGCGTCGACGGGGAGGGCAATGAGTGCACACACTCTCATCCGTTTGCGGCCATTGGCTGACGATTGGACGTCTAAAGTGCGAACAGCTGTCGGTGTTGTCGAGTGCGGCGCTCGAAGGGCACGTAATCTCTGTATTCGTCGGTTAGGGTTGCTATGATATACGCAATCCGTACGGTTCGTACGGCTATGTACGCGCTGTTTGAAACACTCACTAACACTCACTAACACTCACTTTTGCGTTTTCACATTTCCCGTTCATTTTGTCGCTTTAAATAAGCATGCTTGTGCGGAGGGAGGTATGACAGGCCTCGGTAGCGCAGTAGGTAGCGCGTAAGTCTCATAATCTTAAGGTCGTGAGTTCGATCCTCACCCGGGGCAGTCTCTTTTTTGCATGTTCAACTCTGTTTCGCCGATTTATTTATACCGTACGAATGTTGATTGGGTCAAATTGGTTCTAATGTAGCATTTGTACGTGTTACTCTTTTTTTCCACAGTGTAGTTGAGGAAACTTTTCTAATCGCGATTTCGAAATTCCAGTTATCGATACAGTATATGCATGTGTTTCGGATTACATCCCTATTTTCCCATGCTCATTTCGTGTTCATTCCCCCCGTACGGTTTTTTAGCACTTCTAATTTGCATGTTTATCGCTTTCCAACTAATATTTAAACAGGATATTTTCGCATAAACTAATTTATTTGATGCGGTTTTACGTGATTTATATATTTTTGCTCTGATTTGTACTCAAAAACCCTTTGCGTCGAAACACTCGAACAGTTCGCTATCTTTTGTTTAATTAGAGTTAATATTAGTTTTATTTGATCTACACTTTTATGATAACAAGTTATTTCTTTATTTTGTTTATTACTCATACGCCACGAAAATCTAATCAGCGTTAGAAGTATGAAGTTGATTAAATTTCCCATTTGTAACTAGTCATCAGACTAGCACTTCTAAACGCATGATAATTTAGCTGTGTGCATGCTAATTTCAATTTGTTTCCTCGCATTCTCGCTCTTCGTGTGCACTCGAGAAACATGTTTTCCTCTAAAAACCTATTTCCTCGGATAGCCCTCTCCTCTCACCTACCTGTGCTCTCTCCGCTTAATTCATCAATATTAATTTGGCAAGACAAAACATGCGTTGAGAAACTAGCATGCAATCACTAGAAAAAATGACAATTATTTTCTCGTTTCTATGTTTATTTTTGTTTGTTTTTGTCTTTCTATGTAGTTATGTATTAAATATATGAATAATAAAATGTTTAAAATATGATAATTAAAAAAGAATTTTAATTTATTTCAAATCACATCGAATTTACGTCAGTCTCTGCATCACAACTCAGACCATATTTTCATTTAATGTCAGTTTTGTTTTGCATTTTAATTCAGTATAATTTTACAGCCGAACAAATTGCATTTTTTAATTGAAAACAAATTAGTTTTAGAAAAAATTTTTCTTTTAAGTGCTTAAACTTTTTGCATAAATTTTTCCGCGTTTTTATTCACAAAAAAGAGAGTTTTTTTCTGTTTGAAAGTACCGTTTATTTTGCATTTTTGAATTGCGTTTCTGAATAGCAAACTGACAAACCATTAAAGCGTTTATAATGTAATTAAGTTTATATACAACTGATTATAAAATATTAATTTTATTTTAGATATAATATACTGTATAATCGAGACTTTGGTTATAGCGCTGAAGCCTATCAAACATCGAATGATTTCGAGGCGTTTCGTAGAGTCGACCGATCGATGAAAAGAGAGATCTATTGTCGATTGAAGTGATAAAATACAACAAATTTTTGCGTTTAAAACCTTCTGGGTATTATTTAATCAAAATTAATGAACAACACGGCTAATTCCAGCCCTTGTTTAATTTGTTACAGAACAAGCTGGGTTTTAGCAAAATTATAACATAAAAGTTTTTAAAAACAAAATTGCTGCAATTAAAAATTTCTGAAATATTTGCATTTTTAACTGATTATAATTGTAATGTAAATAATAAAAATAATTATACAGTACAACATTAGATAGTATT
>JAQIXC010001759.1:0-13185 GCA_034697605.1 Metabelba pulverosa
TTTTTTCATTTCAATTACATTAATTTGGAGAGAAATTGCTAAAATAATCTGCATTTCAGATCGATTTGTCTAAATATCTTGGCACTATCTTCCAAACCTTTATGTCATATCTATATGTGAGATGAATTGATAATCTATAAAATCTATCAAGGTTGATTAAAAATTTTGTTATAATTAATTACATCATAAATGTTGCTTTAGTTTTAAAATTTACTATTAAATTACTCATGAATTATTATATAAGATTTGCTAATGTCACAGACATTATTAGTAATTTATAAATTATAATAAGTATATAACTATCAAAATATCATCAAGGTTAAGTAATTTAAGATAAAAACATTTGTAACATTAGAGCAAGAGACACATCCAAATATCAAATATTATGATAAATTTTAGAAATAATCATTCCCTAAACAATACAACAAATTAAACTTGATTGTTTTACTATAAAGTAGAGTTTTCAGACTAAGATTGAAGTGAGGATTGAATCGGTGGCGAAGAGCAGAAAAGCTGCGATTTTGTCGTTCGGTCGATATATTTAAGCATGATTATGCAGTTTGTCTTATATTCAGCTTATTTTGACTTTTAGAGTGAAATTAGAGATTAATTTCAATATATTTTTATTTAAAGTTAATAATTAAATAAATGAAATAAATATTTGAAATAAGTACTGAAATTGTGTGCAAATAATAGTTTAAATTATGAATTGTAATCAGAAATAGCATTTGCTGTTTACTCTAAGTAGAGAACAATTCCGCGGTTGACAAGTGTCTGGTCGGCGGTAATCCTGTCTTCGGGATTAGGCTCAAGGAGTTGGCCGATGAGATCGCGAGCGGGAGTGGAGAGCTTGGCCGCGATCTCTGGTCGGAAGCGGTATTCTCGTCGCTCGAGCTTTAAGGCATAGTTGAGCTGATCGTTGACGGCGTCGCTCGCATTGAACGGCTTCTCGAAGTTAATCATTTCGAAGAGAGAGACACCCATTGCCCACATGTCGGCCGCCTTCGCGTCGTACGGCTCGAACATAACGAACATTTCGGGCGCCATATAGGCCGGACTCCCGCAGAAAGTGCTGCAAATGACGTCTTCGCTCTTCTTCGCCGCCATCGCCGCGAACGTGAAGTCCGAGAGCTTTGCGTCGAAGTCCTGGTTGAGTAGGAAGTTGGACAGTTTGATCTGCCGGTGCGCTATACCCTTCTGGTGACAGTAGGCCAACGCACCCAAGATGTGTGAGAACCACATCTTCGCTCTGCGCTCACCGAACGGCTTACCTCTCAGTTGCAGTAAGTCATAGACATTGCCGTTCGGACACCACTCCATGAAGACGACGGCCGAGTTCTGCATCTTCTGGACGCAGAAGAGCCGCAACAGCTTCGGGTGCTTTAATTTGTGCAGTACTTCCATTTCCTGCCATTCCAATGGCACAGCAGATCGATCGAAGAGCTTACATACCATCTTCCGGTTCGGGAACTTAAGGTCATTTCGCGCGATATAGTACTTCGCGAAAGACCCGCAACCGATCTCTTCGCTCAATGCATAGCCGTCTTTGACGAGCGGCGGCGCCAATAGGCCGGACATCACCGCAAGGATTAGGCCTTAAGTCTTATTATTGAAATTTGAAATTATTTTCGAATTATTAACGGTTTAAGTCAATTAAATTTAATAAAATAGTATCTGATAAACTAGCACGTTAGTTTCTAATTGTTCCTACTGTATGTGATTGATAATTCCTTGAATTAAAGTGTGATGCATAGATAATATGCATGCTAGAGGTATTTAATATAGCTTGCTATTTTATATATTGTTTATAAGACCTAACTCGATTCTATAAAATTTATTAATTTTAAATATATATTATGTTAGAAAATATTACATATAGAGAGGTAATAAGGTTGCATGCAGTATTCTGATTTCGAAATGAACTTGCTATTATTTAAACTCTATTCCACTTCGAAAGATGTCTCTCAAAGTCGATTCACTCGAATGTATTTAAAACACATTTTTCTGTTTATATTTTGAATTAAAAAATTTTCGCGAATTTCGTGTTTAAAGTCGAAAACCAATTAATTTGTAATAAAATTAATTAAACGAATAGTTAATATAAACGCAAATCATGTCTAAAATGGTCGGAAAGATCTCTTTGAAGGGTTTGATAACATTAGTGACGGGAAGTGCTTCGCCGTTGGGATCACAAGTACGACAGCGACTGGCGATGAATGGCTCGAAGGTATTGGCCGTCGATAGCGACCACAAGACTGCAGTCGAAGAAGACGTCGAACTGAAGGCCAAAGTCTCGTTCATTACCGGCGATGTGAGTGACGGCCACTTTCTGACCGATCTGTTCGGCAAATACGGCAAATGTGATGCAGTGGTCAACTGCGCCAACACTTACAGGGCCTACAACTACGCGACCAGTTATCTCGTGGCCGCACACGCGCTGCCGACGCTCAAGAAGAATGAGATCAACGAGTTTGGTGTTCGCGGATGTGTTGTCAATATAATTGGTTTACAGGAGAGATACGACCGGAAGTACTTCGAAGAACAGGACGCGTTCGCCGAGAAGTTCGGCCTTTCGTTGGACGCGATCGACGAGAAAGTGATGGCTTTGGCCGAAGAACTCACCGCTCATAGGATTCGCTCCAATTCGGTGATCGTTCCGCCGAAGACTGACCTCAAACTGTTGGCACAACTCATTCAGAACATTCTCGAAGACCAATACATCGCCGGACAGGTGATCAATATGGAGGACGACTACCGGCCCTATTTGGGCTCTTTGCGCGACATTGCGCGCGACTATCACGTCCCGCCCGACCCCAGCACTCGACCAGCTCTTCCCCAACCCGTCACCAAAAAGGACTTACTATTACCCGAAACACCGGTTCTTAGATTAGGACAGAAGGCGTCGAAAGAGTAATTCATTTCAGATGTCATAAGAGATGTAAATATATTAAAGAATTTTATCGAATATTATATAAATTAAAGTCGTTTTAGAAGTCCTTGAATTGAATTTCAATTCTATGTCTTTTCCTTTATCTGAATTTGCATTTAATTTATGACTATTTTATCGAAATTCTTATTCTTAACTGAAGAGTCAATTCTATAAAAATAAAATTTGAAATAATTTGCAAAATCATAGAGTTTTGCCGAAACCTAATACCGGGTAATAAGAAAAGAGTTTTGTTTTTGTGTTTTGTTGTGTTCGCAACAAAACTAAGTTTTTATTCAGTTTTATAATTCAATTACAAAAAGATTTGACATAAATTCGAGACATTAGACAAGAAAAGTGCACTTTTTCTAAGCCGACTAATAGACGAATACATGAATAAAATAAAAATATATAAAAATTTGCGCTCAACTCGACTAAGACTGTTGAGTCGGCTCTTCCTGTTGGCCGTTCTGTCCGGCGCTGTGTTTTTGGTCGCATTTCTCTTTTTCGCAGCACTTCTGTCCGTCCGCTGGTTTCGGCGACTGAGTCGTCGGTTTGAGCGGAGTCTGACCGGCCGTCTGCTGGTTGGCCTGGATTTGTTCGGTTGGCTGTTCCTGTGCTTTCGGCATTGTTGGCTTTGGTAGGTTGGCTTGAGGCTGAAGTGAATGAACAAGTATCATGGTTAATACAAAGTTTAAACACACAAAAAAGTTCTATAAAACTTTAAATGAATAAAAAGTGAATTAAAAACTACAAAACTATATAAAACTCACTTTAACTCTGAAGTAAGTTCTCAAAACAATTTGAAACTATTTTTGGAAACGAATGAAATAGTTTGCAAACGACGGCCTATTTATACGTTGTAGTGAACGCCGAGTGAGACAACGCACAGATAACGCGTTTCCACTTCTTTGCCGTTTGTCTCGAATTTCTCTTCCAATCAGTTTTGAGATAAAAATATGTTCTGAAAGACAAGTCATTTACGAACCATTTTAGCGGAAAACTAAGTACAGGTTGTCTGCCGGGAAGGGCAGCTATTGGCTGGTCGTTCGGTGAGTATTGAATTGCATTTGGATTTTGAACCATTTGGGAGGCGTTTCAGAAATTTTAATGAAATGTTTAATTAAACCGATTTCCGGAATGTCTACTCGAGAGTCGAGTGCTTCACAAGACGTAATCGACGCGCGATTTCTTTGAACCTATTATTTGCTCGACTAATGAAATTTGCATTACTTTCTCGGTATGAAAAGAAAGTGCATGTACATTGCTACACTGTACGTTTGCTTTTTTTTCTCAAGTATCAAGTTCTTTCTTACAGCGCTTACAGTTCTGGTGTAGCTGTAGTGCACTGTAGGCGCAGTTACGATATCGCCGGCACTGATAGCACTCGTATCGCAGATGTTATAAATACCGGTAATTACTATTGCATTCATTTCGACTGCACTACCGATGCATTGATTAGTCAACGAAATGCGTTATCAGTTATGTAACGATTCGAGCGAAGGTGTGACTCTGTTTACAGCCAATACACAGATATGAATACATTATCACACGTTTCGGCGAAACGCACGAAAAATTGCAAAAAACGGTTTTACGTTTGTCTCCACTTTCTCTAACCCTTTCTCTGCGAACAAACTTTTCCAAACATTCATTACATTTGAGTCCAATATCCTGCAGATCGTCCGCTAATGCATTCGAATGCCGCGAATGCTATCAAAACCGGTTTTCGCACTAAATATCTCAAATGACACTAAATTATCATTAACTCTTTGCTCCTTTACCCTGTACGTTTTCGAACTTAGAAGTCAAGTTAAAATTCTGTTTTTTGTTTTTTCCACTCTTTCGGGTTTAATGATGCTATGAATTCTTAGCTACAGGTAGTAATAAAATACTATATATAAAAATTCTTCACAAATAAATAGTTTCAGTTTTTTGCGCTTTAATTAATAATATTTCATATAACTTGTTTATTAAGATTACATAATATAACACATAGCTACTAGAATGTTCTAAGGTATATTAATATTGTATAATATAATTAGAATATAGGAATAATTATAGACTGCAATTATAATGACTACACTTACAACAGATATCATAAGAGCTTAGTCTCAATATTCTGTAGATAAGAAACATTGTGTAAAGAATTGCTTATTTTATACTTCAAGACCAGTGCTTAAAATCTTACCTATATCTTACCTTGTTATTTTATCTTATAATTGTTTAATATTTATTATGAAAATGTATCTTACTAAATTGTCCACTATTTGATACAGCTCAATAACAAAGGACTTCAGTTTCTAGTTTGGCATTGCTTTAGCTTAGAATAGACAGTATTTTTAGTTCAAGTTTTGATTCTTTGTGTGAGAATTTAGATTGATTATTTATTAATAACCCGTAGTTTAGATAATAATTGCGCACACTGTACTATTTTAAGCATAGATAGACGCTAGCCCGTTTGCTAGAGCCTTGTGCAATTCTGCCATGTCATTAATTCGATGAGTGGCGGCGGGGGAACGGCATGAACCAGATGTCTGCGATTCAGACATAATTCGCAAAAAGTCTGTTTCCGTTAAAGGGTTTCATCAAAGGCTGTCATTAATTGCCGGATATATGAGTCAAAAAAAATTTTCCATAAAATTAGTTACTCTTTTCGATTGTAATTATTTACTGCTATTAATGTAAATGTAATGCAAATTCTTTATCTCAAAAATGACTGTTTTATTCATTCATTGATTGTCTCCAAAAATTACATCGAATTGAATGTATTTTTTGAAATAAGCCATAACTGTCTGTCGCCTAATCTCGATTGGCTCTACAGTACGGCTAAAATTAATTTATTGATAACAAATTTACTGTGTAAATTTATAATGTGCATTAAAATTTCTTTGTCAACTGTGCAATTTTGGAGGTGTAACCAAATAGCAATGCACTGTAGTATCAAATCTAATCTATTTTTATGGCGTTTTTATCAACTTTTATTCGTTGTGACTAAACTTATCATTGTAGTTTTAAATTAAAGATTAAAAATAACTGTTGACTTTTATCTTTCTTTGGCTCATATCAATAAATTGCGTAAACGCCTGAAATATGCTGTGGTATTGATGTCAAAATTATAATGCTTTAAACTGTAACAATTATAAAGAATTATTTATCAGATATTATCAATTTATTATTTTAAAATTAAGGTGTATTACAACTTATGTAGAATTTAAAAAAAATAAATTACAAACTAATTAATGTTATTTTAATATTACTTAAACATTAATATTCAATTTAAATTTCTTATCCAATAGAAAAATAGCACGATAAAATAAACTCTAATAAGATGTACCACATACACTATGGAGCAAAACTGAAAGATCGGTATTTTGATGAATATCTCGGGAACCGCTTAACCGATTTCAGAAATTTTAAGTTTATTTTGTTTAGAATTTTGCAAAAAAAAACTTTTTCACCAAGGCGATTTTAATTCCGTTTAATAGTATCAAAGTTATGTGAGATTCACATTTTTGATTTCATAATAATACAAAATATAAAGTTGGTGATTTTAAATATTTTTCAAGTTATTACAATAAAAATAAATAAAATAAGGACTGAAGATTAAATTTATGCAATTTTAAATAATAAACTAGTTACTTTAAATTATTAATGTAAAAAACAAATTACTAAATATTTTCCCCATTATATCCTATGGGAAAATTTACATGCAATAAAATTTACTATGGTTTATGTATTCCAAATCGCCTTGATGAAAAAGTTTTTTTTTTGCAAAATTCTAAACAAAATGAACTTAAAATTTCTGAAATCGGTTAAGCGGTTCCCGAGATATTCATCAAAATACCGATCTTTCAGTTTTGCTCCATAGTGTATATAAGTTTATATAAATACTGTAATATTTAAATAATAATCTGATTATTAATAAATACAATTACTTGGTTTATAATTTATATTATCTATTGTTTAGATTAAAATAATTGCTTTAAAATAATTTAATCACCAGAATTGTAATGGTACAAAATTGTATATTGCAGTAATTTTAAATTAGTAAATAAAAATTTTTAAATAATTTTTCTTACACGTAAAAATTAATATAACCCTCGTATTACAATGTATCCCCTCGTATATGTAAAATGTAGTTTATAATGATTTGTGTGCATTAAATATAAATTTTTAAGTAAAACCACATAAATCATAGCTTTAATCTAATGACAACTATCTGTAAATAAGGTAAAAATATTTGCATTTGAGAGCCAAGCAAAACAATAACACATTCGATAGCACTTAATTATAATTTAATATAATATATATTTTTTAATAATTTAGATTAACTTTAAGCATTTAAATAATTAAATTATTTAATATATTTGCTGGGATTATGACTGTAATTCTCTAAAATTAAACTTGATCAAAATACTTGGAAAGTAGAATAATAATAAAAACTTACAAATAAGGATTTAATTTTTTTTAAACATGAAACTAGTTTGCAACATATTTTAAAGAGTGAAACAAAACAATAATTATTTAAAATTTTTATCAAAAATTATTTTATATAATATTTAAAAAATAGTTGAAAATTAGAAATTAGACAAAATATATTTTAAGAGGAATTTAAAATTCAAACTTTGAATTGTTGGCGAAATTTCAATAGAATCTCTTCGAAAAATATAATTTTAGTCTCGAATTGGTTTTAAAGTTCTGAGTTTTGAAGGATCCGATGGATCTGATTAGCGATGTGTCACTCATTTTGCGTTAATCTGTGTCTAGAGTTAGTCGTCGAGTGCTGTCGAGACTATCGGTTCTCTTCTCTACCGTTCTCTTCTCACTCTAGGATTCACTCAACGCGTTGACAGCACTGGCAATACAGCACTGGTAGTGACGACCGAAGTAGTAATGACATCGAAAGCCGAGGGCTATGGCTGTCATCTAAGCCTGTGATGGATTGGAGGGAATGGCGACAACGCTTGTATCTTAAGGTACGTATCGTTTGATGGGTGCGCCGACCGGCCCGTCCGGTACGTACCAGTGATTGTGTTGTAGACGTGAGAGCATCTGTGGTCAGCGTCAGAGGCCGAGGATGTGGTGCCGTTCACACTGACGGTGTCGGTGCCCTCCCGGAGAGGCGTTGGCTGAACCGTTGCCTCACGTCTTGCGATTCAATTACTGACGAGTTTTCTCTTTCCTCTCAACTCTCAGATCACACGTAAGGACATCACTGGTAGTGATGAGCGAAGGAATGATGACATCGAGAGCCGAGTGCGCGGACGAGCACTCGATTACCATCGAAACACGAGTCTCTGAATGCCTGAGTGCAGATGTCGGCGCTTTGGACACTGGGTTTGTCGGTCCTATCCAACACCAGACACGGCTCAGCGACTGGCAGTGGGCCGAGAGATTTGGATGGGTTGGCAACCGGAAGGTCGACTTCGGTATACGAGAACCCAAGCTATGGGCGCAGGGCTTAGGTATGTCGTGGGTCTGGAGTCCCTTCCGGACAAAGTGTTCGACGAGACTGAGCTCAGGTAGACCTTAGGCCTAGTGTTTCGGTGCAGAAGAGTTGCGAAGACACCCAAACATCATATGAAGAGCTGGCGATGGAGTGGCGAACCACTGCACAGGACTTGTATTTTAAGGTAAGTATAGGTCTACGGGTGCGCCGACCGTCCGGTGCTTATCAGTGATTGTGTTCTGACGTGAGAGCATCGGCTGACGTCAGAGACCGAGGATGTGGTGCCGAGGATGTGGTGCCGATCACATTGGAGCTGTCGGTGCCCTCCCAGAGGAGACGTTGGCTGAACCGTTGGCTCACGTTTTGACTCAATTACTGACGAAGTCTTGTCTTCTCTTTCCTCAGAACACACGTAAGGACATCGACGGCGACGGAGAGAATGGAATGAACGGAACCGAAGGACGCGAAGCGGGAATGAGTGGCCGTTTGGTGACAATCGAGTCATATCTTAAGGTAAGTCTAAAATATCTTTTCATTATTTTAGGCTAAGATTGGGTCCGTTTGCCAGAAGATAGCATAACATTTGAATCGCTATCTTCTGGCACACGGACCCAGTCTTAGCCTACCAGACCACACACCGCCTACTTTGCACACCACTTGTATCGCAATCTTCCGGTGCAACCGAACGACTCGAAGAGCAAATAAGTGGCCGTTTGGTCGCAATTAAGTGATATCTTAAGGTAAGTCTAAAATATCTTTTCATTTATTTTAGGCTAAGTTTGGGTCGATTTGCCAGAGAATCGCAATTCAAATGGCGTGTAAAGTAGTGATCACTGAACGCCTGCCTTACATGCCATTTGAATTGCATTCTTCCGGTGCAATCGAAGGACCCGAAGAGCATATTAGTGGTCATTTGGTTGCAATTGAGTCATATCTTAAGGTAAGTCTAAAAATATCTTTTCATTGATTTGCGCACAAAATGACTGCAATTGTGTGACACATATGAGTCACGATATGAGTGCAGAGAACGAGTCGTTTGTCTTATAATTGTTTAATACTTTAGATTTAATTTGAGTCTTAAAGACAGGAATCGGTCCACAGATTGCGATCAGAACTAGTGGTCAACAACACAATCACCGAAACACTGGTCAACGAGTCTTCGCTCAGTTTGGCTTTAAATCGAATTAAATTTTTATATTTCATTAATATTTTAGATATTTTAAAATAAAATTTTTTAATTTCAATGAAATATTTGCTGCAATTTAAGATTGTGAACAATTTTATATTATATAAATACATATTGCTAAGAATAAATATACTTTAAAATATACTTTAGTTTTATATAAATTATAATATAAATATAATTATAATAATATATATACTTGATAAAATAATAATCTCAAAACAGCTAATCCTTTATTTAAATCTTTTAAATCGCAATTTGAGTAATAAATAAGTTTAAGCAATAGTTAAGATCAAAAACGAGTTTAAATCAAACTTTTATTAATATTTCCTCAAATATTTGCGAATTCAAGGTTTGATTTTCGAATAAAAAGAATTTCGTAGATATTTGGAATTTTTATAGCAATTGATTGTAGATTAGATTGATAACAATATTGAAGTAAAAATGCACAGAATACATTATTAATGATTTGTAAAAGGAGAATAAAAATAAATTAAAAATATACTAAATTATATCGTAAGCTATACTCAGTTTATGAATACAGTGTTAATTTGGTTAAATCGATAATAAACTAAAATATTTGCTATGAATACCACAATTAACTCAACTCTATCGCCATCGTCAACGACATTGTTGTTGAAGCAAATTCATGATAATTTAATCATCACTTTCTTATTATGCATAATGTTTGCCATGGGATGCACAGTGACTGTTCAACAGGTCAAATACGGAGAGTTTGCAATGAATATATCCATTACTTTCAACATTTGCCCAATAGTTGCTTGATCAATTAAAACGACCGCTCAGTCTAACAGTGGGTCTTTCGGTTCAATTGGTTTTCATGCCTTTCATTGGCTTTTGTTTCGTCTATACTCTCGGTTTCGATTCACTACACGCGACGGGTTTGTCGATAAATATTTTCGTTTAACATTCATATTAATACTAAATCTATGATATATTTTATACCTTATAGGCTTGTTAATACTTGCTTCTTGTCCAGGTAAACTTTTTCTAATACCGGTAGCAATAGAATAGAACTTGCCAATTCAATTAACTCGCCGTATCGGCGCAGGCGGTGTCATATCCAATGTCTTCACTTATCTACTCAATGGAGACGTCTCTCTCAGGTATTCCAAACCAACTTTTAATGCTTAACAGAAATAATTAATCTGCAAATCTTAGTATTGTTTTGACATGTTTGACAACATTAGTGGCACTAATTTTGTTGCCTTTAAACGTTTGGTTTTACGGAAACATTTTAAGCGCCGATTCGTCTAATTCTCTGGTTATTCCATATTTTCAAATGTCTTTAACTCTGTTTATAATCACAACTCCCGTCGCGTTCGGAGTCCTATTAAACCAAAAATTTCCAAAACTCACGCCATATATCACCAAAGTTTGATCATGCTATTATATTATGTCTAAACTTATTCATGCTGTGAGATTTAAACAGTTTCCCATCTATTTACCCAATGACCCAGGTAGGCGCGATTGCGGGACTATGTGTGATAATAATTTGTCAAACTCTCGAAGTGTTGATATTTCCGCACTTTTTCACTGCAATTCCGGTTGAAATATACGTTTCGATCATTTTATTACCGCTTCTGAGTCTGTCGTTCGGTTACGTAAGCGGAAGAGTGTTTGCTTTGAATCCATGTGTCAGCCGAACCATTAGTATACAAATTGGACTCAAAAACGTCGGAATAGCGCTAACAATAATATCACTCTCTTTCCCGTTTGAAGTATGTGATTGAATTTGTATCAAGCTAATTTAAACTAAAAATTTAT
Source organism: Metabelba pulverosa (assembly GCA_034697605.1). Lineage (NCBI taxonomy): Eukaryota > Metazoa > Arthropoda > Arachnida > Sarcoptiformes > Damaeidae > Metabelba > Metabelba pulverosa. The sequence goes on from JAQIXC010001759.1 coordinate 11,347, forward strand.
TTTGAAAGGAGTTGGATAAGCCGCTACTCTACCCATTCCTCCACTCGTTCTCAACACTGGTTTATATAATTCTAATCACTATTTCCTATCGTTTGAGTCAATGCTTTTGCATTCAATCCCAGCATTCGTTCGACACTAACGACGAAACCTGTGTTTCCGAACAACTTATGTCTGAAACCAATCGAAATATTTGTGTCCAAACATCGAATAAAGTCTAAAAAACATCTTGAGGTCACAAAAAAAGTTTATATATGTTAGTAATGTTCGAAATTAAAGCAATCATGTACATTTGTAAATACATTCATGTAGCAATTTTAAACAATTTAGATATACAATGCAATTCGATATAAATTCATATGAATTGTGGAAATATCGCAAAGTTCGGCTAAAAGTGCGAAATGAGAGTCGGGTTAACGACTCGACTTCTTTGGTTTGTTCTGCGAATAGTTTGAATCCATATTCGAAATGTCTTCTAACCTCTGGTTGGCCTTCGCTATGAAGTCGTCGATGTCGTCGAATATCAAAGGCTTCGGCTTTTCGGCCTTTTTATTGCAGTCGCGAATGAATGCCTCGATGTCTGTAATCGTTTCACTCGTCTTCTTCTCCGTCACATTCGAGCGCCGATTCGCGTCGAAGAAGTTCCGCGCGTTTGAAGAATTGGCCGAATTTTGCGCCGTTTTCTTCACTCTATTCGTAATCGATTCCATCAACTCTTCCCTCACATTAGTTATCGTTCGTTCGTCTCTCGAATTGATTCGACGCAACACGTCATCCGACGGACTGTCGATATCATCATCTGTGGAACAAATCAATGATAATTGTCGCAAAACTTCGGCAGTTTATCAAATAGTTGTGTCAAACCATCTCCGATGTCATTACCGTTATTACTATCTCTGAAGATATCGTTCACTATATTATTGTCAACTTTGGAAGTGCTCTCTCGGTCGCCATCTCTCTCGCCATACCGTTCCCTATCTCTGTCTCTGTCTCTGAAAGTCAACAATAGGTTTAGTTTCGACATTCGGGTAATCGCAGTCCCAATGCCATACCGTTCCCGATCTCGACTCGACTCGCCATTGCGTTGAAGCCGTTCCCTCTCCTTATTCAAGTGGTATTCCCTCTCGCGGTCGAGGGGTAGGTTCGGGCAAATGGGCCTCTCGGGCACAAAACTGGTCGCCCTTTCTCTGGTGTCCCTTCTCTTGGCCATCGGGAGCGACCACTTGAACGAACTGTTCTCTATGGGCGTAAAGCCGACGACTCCTCGCGCTTCGTCCGTCTCTTCGCCTTTGAATTCCACCAAATCGTCGCTTCGGAACCGTTTCGGTCGCATAAAACCGCCCGAATTGCGAGCACTCGGGACGTCATTGAATTGGTTGACTCGACTCACCGTCCGGTCGTCACAAAACCCCAATTCTTTCAGTTTCGCCATTTTCTGCAGAAACAGTTCGTCCACATTGTCGTCGATCTGCACGTCTTCGCTGTCCATCGCCGCGAAGGTCTGCGAAGATCAGGTCGACTCAAATCTGAGTGCAATTCACTCTACAGTGTATTCGCCGAAGAAGTGAAAGTTAAAGACAAAGGTCTCAAAAATATCTGAAAATAGTTTTATTCGACTAAATAGTGAATTAAAATATAATTAAACTGTTTGTCAAGTTTTCGGCCAATACTTCGGCAAATCGGTTGAAAACGGCGTTAATTGAGTCGAAAGTTAATTAACGCTTCTTTGGCCTCAAATGTCAACACTTTGTTTACAACACTTCACCATAGGATATCTCTTCTGGACTATTATCATAACAAAGTATTTGACTCATCTAATAGCAATATAACTAAATGAATAGT
>JAQIXC010001760.1:0-13178 GCA_034697605.1 Metabelba pulverosa
TAAAATATAACACAATAAATTTATATTCTATTATATTTTAATTGGGTAGTGAGACAATGTCATGTAGTGTAGTGTATGATGTGAATTGTTATTGAAAAACATGTTCATTATATATTCTAATGTTATGCTTCTCTACTGAGTTAGTAGATTATAATGTCATACCGTTGTCGCAACGTTTGTAAAAATAATAATGATATATATTTCCAAATACTTATAATAATATTTATAATAATTGGTATGTTTTTGAATTACTAATACAGTCAGTTTACGTAGGAGTATACGTAGGAGACTTAGGAGTTTTATACTCGTTAATTGTACATATATAGGCTTATTTGAAAAGTTCGTGGCCTGAGTGTCAAAAATGTAATTTTATTTAAATATTTTTACAAATTAGTTAAATATAATCTCCTTTAGCACGAATGACGCGTCTCATTCTTTCTTGCCACTTTTCGTACACTTTTTGCCACTCTTCGGATGTGATGGCCTCAAAAAAGCCATTAACCGCCGAATCGATTTCGTCCTCTGAGGCGAATTTTTGGCCCCTCAAAAATTTTTTCAAATTTTTGAATAGCTAAAAATCACAGGGTGCCAGGTCAGGGGAATAGGGGGGGGGTGGGGCATAGATTCAATTCCCAGACTCTCCAAATATTCGGACGTAAGTGAAGCCTTGTGCGGGCGCGCATTATCGTGATGGAGAATAATGCCTTTCAGGCCGGTCTTCGGGCGCCTCTTCCGGATCGCCGCAAAGACTTTGGGCAAACATTTGTTGGCATACCAGTCGGCAGTGACTGTCTCTCTCGGGCCCAACTTCACGATATTCACAATTCCAGTCGAACGGAAGAACACCGCATACATAAACTTTTTTATGTGCAATTCGTTTTTCGGCAATCTTCGTCTTCGAGTACCCACAGTTTCGCCTCCTGTTGAGACAAATTTTCGAAAAAGTACACCCAAGTCTCGTCACCGGTGACCAATCGATTGATAATGTTCGGGCCCTCCCGATCAAACATTCTCAGGTTACTTCGGCATAATTTTACCCGAACCGCCATTTGCGCTTCGGTAAGCAAATGCGGTACCCAATTGACACAAAGATGTCTGGCATTGAGAATATTGCGCAGAATATGAAATACCCGCTCTTCTGAAATCTTCAATATTAGTGACATTTGGAACACTGTCATCCGCGGGTCTTCTTTGACCAGTTCCTCAACGGCCCCCACTTTATCTTCAGTGGTTGCTGTAGTCGGGCGACCCGAGCGCGGGCCGTCATCAAATGATGTCTGGCCAAACCGAAAATTCTGGTACCACTTCTTAACTGTTGAGTAACCGATAGTGTTTGGCCCCAAAACTGAATTAATCTCATCGGCGGCATCTTTGGCCAACATTTTCTTCGTAAAGCAATACCCGATTATTACCCGAATATCTCGGGAATCGAAAGTTAGGGCAGATTCAGACATTTCAAAACATTGAACACAGACTAAAATGTAAACAAATAATCCAATCGGTGCAAATTTTTCTGTGAAATCTTAGAATATATTACAGTTTTTAAAAATGCATAATATATAATTTTATTTTGTTTGAAAATATATCAGGCCACGGACTTTTCAAATAAGCCAATATATTGATATGTAATATCTAAACTGGCTTTAAAAATGGATAAAATTGAGAGACAAATTAATTGATAATATGGCACTATTTTTTTCTTTTAAATCGAAAGCCCATATGTTAGTAATAAAATAAAATAATTGTAGTAAAAATAATAGTAATAGTATCTTAATTACTAATAAGATTAATTTATAACAATATTTAAATAATAGTTATATTATATTATTAATATATGTTGAACATTATATAATATAATATTAATTGTTTATAAACTTTATAATATAATTAAATTTTATAAATAATTGCGTAAATCTATTATATTATTATACAGTATAACATATGCAAATAATGCAAATAAATTTCTCAATATAAAATTATAAATGCAATTGAATAAATGATAGAAAATAGCATACATGCACTTTTTGATAAATCAATAAGCAACAATTTTTCAAATTGTTTTGAATTATTATAATCATTAAAAGAGCTTGGAAAATGTGTTTTTGGGTGCAACATTTTTAGCATATGCTTTTTAACAAAATTTAGTTAACAAATTTAAAAGGCAATAGAACAAATATTATTAATTTCAATATACCTGTAGTTACGTCTAATGTCGATAAGTGTCTAATATCTGTAACTTTAACTGCCTTTAACTGTTTACATCAGAATTCGTTTAATTTTATTGTTATACATGATTACAAAGTGCACTTTTTAATCTAGCTTAATTTTTTGATATTATTATTATTATTCCAATACTTTTAATAGTTTACTTATGATAAAGTTTTAATTTTGAGTTAAAATATAAAGTGAGAGTTGAAGTCATAATTTTACACTTATAACTTCTTGACTGTTTATTTAATGATATTATGTTTGGAAATGAATAAACAAACGTAAAATCTTAATGTTCTAACAATAGTTTGCTCTAATATCATTAAATAAACAGTCAAAAAGTTATAAGTGTAAAATTATGACTTCAAATCTCACTTTATATTTTAATTCAAAATTAAAACTTTATAATAAGTAAACTATTAAAAATATTGTCATAATAATAATAATATCAAAAATTCAAGCTCGATCGAAATAGATCGAATTCTGCACTTTGCGTACATGATAATTTAAATACATATCTTTTATAAAATAGGCCATTAATACATATATTAGGCAAAATAAACTACCTATTTCGTTTACGTTTATTAATAGTAAAATAGGCCAGAATGAAAATATAATAGTTAAGCATAAAATCAGTTAATATGCTGCTATCAGTTGAATCATAAATACAATTATTATTGAAATAAAGGCTTCGAATTGACTTCGATTTAGTGGCGAAAGAGTAGAGATTTAGTGCAAACGTCGCGTCGAGACTGAAATGATTGACTCGAAGGCAGTGAAGGTTCGGTAGTTTCGCCAATGAATGCAACTCTTCGTTCAATAAGTAATTCTCGGTTCGCGTCACCAGAACCTCGAGTCTCGGTATTTGTTTTGAAATCAATGTTTGAATTAAAGCGAAAATATTATTGAAAACAAAAACACGTTTTTCGCGAAAATCAATAAATGAATGAATGAAATGATTATTTATTGATAAAACCATTCATAATCTACGTCCTTTGGCATATACTAGTATTTAATTTATATTCAATACGTATATTATGTATTCGCTGAGGCGTTGCGTCACTTGTTATTAGTTTTCAGTCTGTTTTCACTGTTGACGTCACCTCTCGTTCATTCGAACACTAATTGTGTTTTGAATTTGTTTTCAATTTTGAATTTCGTTTCCAATCGTTTCGTTTGCTTTCAATCAATTCATTTGTTTTTAATTCATAATTGCAGTGAAAATGAATGAAAATATCAATCAAGTGATGAGTGAAACGCGAATTGTCGGTCATTCGCGCGATTCGTTCGACAGATTCGGTGACGACTTCTGCGAACTATTGTTGAGTTATCTCTCATTCGACGACTCGTTTCGCTTCGAATGTGGGCTCGATTAAAGAAGAGAGGGCACATATATATTCATGATCAGCATACACTAAGCTATCAAAATCTACTAACCACCCTATGCCCCGCCCACTTTTTAAAATTTAGGCCACGCCCACCAAAATTTGTGCACAAATTACACCCTCTTCCCTGAACATAAATATGTTTTTAAAATATTTTTAGCACTTATAGTTACAGAGATATTAATTTTCAAAGTGTAATATACATGCTCAAATTTTGTGCACAGAATAAAATTCCCGGTCGCCTTCGGCGACCGGATAACTTTTTTAAATAATCCTATGGGCCGTGCAAGTTACTAACTATGATTAGGCGCCGACTGTGAAACAATTTCACGCTCCCTACCCACTAAGACCCATAAAATCAACCTCACTTATTTCTTAAACCTTCGGGCCAATACGATAACTAACACTTAGAGCACTCACACACACACACACACTCAGACTAGGGGGACCGTCTGTTAATTGTGCCCTTTCTCCTTTAATAGTGCCTCGAATGTGTGGCCAAACAGTGGTTCCGATCCATACATCTGAAGCGAAGCCGACTCTCGGCGGACGCGTCAGAGTATCTAATGTCGAAACCGCACGGAACGGATCAGTCGTCAGACCAACGAATGCTAAGATTCGAGAGAATACTCAAAGCGTTTGTAAACATAACAGAAATCGAGATATCGGGCAATAACTTGCAAACAGTGTATTCGCCGAACCGATGGACAGTCGACGTTATGGTTGAGTCGATAATCAAATTCAGCGATAATTTACTTGAAATCGCATTCGATTTGAACGCATTGTCGACCGAAACGATCGATCGGTTTATCGCGAAATACGCGAAACGATTGCAACGAATTCGCTTCAAATCGGTGTTCGCCGACGCGTCGCCGCATGCGTTGATTGCAATCGGCGTTTGGCTGCACTCGTATTGGCCCGAATTGCGTGAATTCCGAACCCATCCGTATTCGCCGATCGCTTGGATGGACCTATTCGTCACATATTCGGCAAACTTCCCGAAACTGAACTCTGTTTCTATCGATTTGAGCGCCGATAACATCAATCGGTTCGCGCGCTTCGTCGACGTCTACGGCCGGCGTTTGTCGTTTCTCGACCTTCGCTTCGGCGCCGACTTTAGCGCCGATCACTTCGAGAGTCTGGCGACTGGTTTGCGGTCATTGAAGGCATTGACGCGTTTGGCGATCGACTGGTGCGACGACCGCTTCGCTAACGACTCGTTGATTGCATTGCTTAACAGAATTGCAGTCAATTGTCCGCAACTGACGAGTCTATCGATTGGCATCAAAAACGGTTTATATGACGCGGTTTTGCCGATCATTGGCGGTTCGGACGCCGACTTCGCCGAACCGATGGCGCGATTCCCGAACTTAACGCATCTGTGGATCAACTGCTCGATCGCAGCGCACAATCGGATTCTCTCGTCCGTCGACGTGAGAGCGCCGACTCTTCGCGCACTCGTCCTCCACATGTGTTCGAGTCTATCGGCGGAAGCGATTGACGGAATGGCGAGACTTCCGTCGCTCTACTGGTTCTACTGCCACACGAAGCCACCGGTTTGGCTACAGCCCGAACTGACCGCTCTTTACTCGAAATCGCGATCAATTCGACGCCTTTTCTCCTTATCGTTGATTCCGAAGACATTATTCGATTCACTCATTAAATGATTGAATATAATATGTATTTAATTTCTATTCATTAATATTTCACTAAATTTTCTTTCAATACTTCATACTTAACCAAGTTTGAATTAATAAATAAATAATTTATTTGTACATGTTTACTTAATGAATATCAATTTTTAAAAATATATATTACATATTTGTCAAAAAATTGCAATTAATTGAACACAAAAATCGAGTCAATCGCTGACCCGAATCGGCGAACAGTCGGCGCGTTTCGAGCGCTTAACGCATCTGTCGCTCGACTGCACACCAGAGCTGAGGAATTGGTTTCTCGAGTCGATCGCTGAGAGAGCGCCGAGACTTCGCGTACTCTTTCGAAGACGCTTTCGACCGAAGCTGTCGATTCGTTAGGAAATCTACCGAATCTTCACTCCATTCGCTGCTTCGACGAGTCGTCTGCACCAGAACTCATGGCTATAATGACTAAATCGAAAACAATTATGCTATTCAATTTTTACTATCAATTTGTTAATGTTAATCAGATATCTATATAAATAATTCTAAATGAGTGCGAAATCCTGAAGTATTCATCTTTATACTGTATGTTTGTTGTGCTTATACTGTACTGTTTATATTGTAAATAAACTATATTTCACAAATTAATTTCGGAAAAACTATTGTCAATTTAGTGCCGATTGTGTGACAATTTTCCAAGAACCTTTATAATAAATTATATTTGTTCTTGTTGTAAATGGTTTAATACACTCAATGCCTACGCGTTTGATGAAAGACATAAAAAGTAAATAATTTTTTGAACACTTGTTTTTATTAATTTATATAAGTATATCCCAAACAAACATATTTTTAAAAATATAATTGCATAAACGAATGTAACATATTTTAGTAATCAATAAATTTCAGTTTATATTAAATAATTTTAATAAAATATTAAAAGTATTCTATTAAAATAAAGTTTAACAATCTAATTATATTTACATTTTAAAAAATCTTAGTCTACATTATTTACACTATATTGTAAAAATTAATTTCTTATAAAGAAGATAAAGTTATAAATTATTTTTGCTGGATTAAACATTTTATTGTAAAAATAGTACTATTATAAATTAAAATCTATTAATTTATGTTGTTTTATTAATCAAACAAATTTCAAAATTTTTAAATTAATATTTTGTTAATTATAAACACATTAACAAAATGCAATTAAATTGTATTAACTGGCAATTAAACGAAGGTTTAATGCTACCAAACCAAACAAAATCTACTTGTAATTTACGAATATCAATTGCTTTATTCAGGGTAAACTTACTAATATCCAGTTATAAATCATGAGATATAAAAATTAATACTAGTTAATTTGTTATATTTTGAGTAGTTAAAACGCATAAAACGAACAAATATTTATCAAATATGCAATCACATCGCAACGTATTTGGAAGTGTTTTATAAATTTATGCTGTGCAAGTAAAGTAAAATTTAGTTTTAACAAATTTACAAAACAAATAAATTTTACTAAATATGTTTAAAATTCAAATTGGCATTATTATAATTATTTACAAAAATAAATACACTTGTACATTTATAGCTTATGTAAACTATATATTACTATAATTACAATATTATATATTGTACTATTATATTAATAATAATATGTCTAAAATATTATGATAACTGCTTTTACCAGTGTTAGTTTTAACTACGCAAATACAGATGATGGACATTTGCTGCTCAAAAATGGATCATGGACCGGATATATGAGAGATTTACAATACAATGTAACAATCTGAATAAATATGCTTATTGCAATAATTACAGTGTTAATTTTAGATAACGGATATGTCCGGGACTTATATGGCCGCAACCAATGATAGGTTAACGATATCGCGACTACTATATCCACAAGAAGTCGGAAATAGAATTACGATTTTGTCGATTAAAGCGATTGAATTAAAAGTGTTTTCAGTATTCGGTTCATTGCACGCGTCGGCAGTGCTCGCAATCGGCGCTCTGTTCGCACTCTTCGTGACAATCAATGTATTGAAAGTCTATCGAAAACATCGAAAACTCGACAAACGTTTCGATTTCACGCAAACCGTAGTTTCCGTCGCTTTCGACCACTTTCTCGCACTCATTGGCAAATGTATGTAAAAATAGATTTAAAAAAAATAATATTTATTATAATAAAAATAATTTTTATGCTTTTAGCCGTAATAGATAGTCGTGTTTTTAAAAATCATTCTGCCAATTATAATATACTATTTATATGTTGGGTTTTAAACTGTCTATTTTGGGACCTATTATTTATAAGCGAAATCAAAACCGATTTGACAAATCATCGTTTGCTTACAATCGATAACCTTGATCAATTAAGAGAAAGCGAAATTAAACCGATGGTTTACGTGAAAAAGAACAATTTTATTTATAACGAATATCTAATGGTATTGTGTAAATTGCGCAATTTTCATTTAAAATTGAAATTAAGTGAGCAGGTTTAATTACAGAAAACATATCCGTGTTTCAAATACAAAAACTTCCGGTCATATGAACGGCAATCGTCGAAAATATTAATGCGAATTATGAGCGGAAAGGCTGTATTGATAGGGAATGAGAACTCAATTAACAATATTTTCGCAGCGAATCCGACCCTTCCGTTGCATATCTCGAAAGACAAGCAATTGCTCGGCATTTCAGGCATTTTAGTGCGAAAATCGCTTGATATTCGATTAATGCAACGTCTGAATCAAATGTAACAATATTCTTTATTAAAATTAAAAGTTTTAATGTAGCATATTACTAACGTAAACACTTTCATAAATAGTCCTGTCAATAATTAGCATACAGTATATACTAAGAATATTCTAATATATTAAAAATATAATTTCACAATTTTAATAACTGTTTGTTTTAAATCTATATAAATAGTTTTATAATTATTAAAACTTTCCTAGAATAATACACATATTATATAATCTACAGTAGTGTAGTATATTATACTGTACATGATTTTTATATAAATTATGAAATTTATATATCAGATTTTACATAATACACGAGACAATGCTTCTGAAGTGGAGAACACATAGGAATCGATTGATAGTCAATATATGGAAACGCATTCAAACAAATCAACGCCAATCAGTGCAAGCGTTCAGTGCATTACACAACGCGATGCACGCATTGGCTACAAGCGATGTAATGAAAATATATTTTATCATCTTTATTGGATTTGTTTTCGCTATTATTATGATAATTGTAGAAATTCTATCTAAATTATTTTGAACAGTTTTTATTCTAAATGTTTATTATATTTAATTTGTTTGCAAAATTACTAAAGCTAATAAATGTTAATTGTTGTATTAACATAATAATAATGTTATAAATCTGTAATTCATAAAAAAAATATGTACTGTATAATTCTTATTTAATTAAAATCGTTATTATGTAATTCTAAATTACTATTGATTATTTGATATTTTGGTTAAAACTTTAAAAATATGTTTCTTATATGTAATTTGATGTCTAAAAATATATACTGTGTATTTTTATCGCAATTCCCCAAGTAAATCATTCCGGAATCTGGTGCCGATTGGATCACATGTTGCATTTTGTTAATAATTGTAAACATTTATATAAAATGTTAATGTAAAAATTTATAACTTGTAACAATATTTTTGCATATTGTAAATATTCTTAATATTAATTTATATTTCAAAAAATCTATGACTTTTACTAAGTTTATATAAAATATTTTAATTATTATTTTTGTTAACTATTATGCTTAAAATATAAATAACAAATATTGAATTTATTAGATTAAATTATTAAACGTCCATATAAGACATTTAATTTATATAGATTTTATTACAAAAATATTGATTTAATTTAAAATAAAATAGTAGACCAAATTAAATTATATTCTCATAAAAATTAATATACTTAATAATTTGTTTTAAGACTGATAAATTATTCTAACATTATTTATTTTATTAAATTATGATTAAACAAAAAAATAGCATTAACAAATTAACTAAATTTATTATAATTTATAATATATTCAATATACATATCTTATCTAGACATTTGTAAATTTAATTTTAGATATAAAATAGTCGAATAAATATATGAAACATTACTATAATGAAAATATTTGCTTTTAATATGTAACTTATTAATAATAAGTTCGTATGATGCTAATTTATATAGCAGTAAAATATCATATTAATGATAAACACCCAATGTAAAAATAATTCAATTTGCAAAATAATATTAAATATTTATTGATTTTTAACAAAGAACAAGCAAAATGGCATTAATGTTATTAATATGTTAAAATATATATAAAATCAAAATTTCTTAGCACATTGTAAAAAATTATTTGAAATTATAATACATATATATTTATTAAATTTATATATTATTTTATATTTTAAAACAAAATTTTAAAATAAGCATTGCAACATGTTACCAGGTATGAAATTGTATATAACGTATAATTTTATTTTAAATTTTTTTTTATTGTTTATAGTATAATACTCAAAATAATTTAATTAAATAGGCTTGCTTTAATAAATAAATTAAATATTTAATAATATTAATGTTAACATGTTTTATAATATTACCAAATATATTATCAAATGCAAATTAAGTAATTAAACAATATATTAAATAGGTAATACAAATATACCTTCTATTCTATATAAAAATAAAATATTAATTCTTTTATGTAAATATTACAACTAATATATTATTTGCCTTGGTAGAAAATGTAAATTAATTGGAATGACAAAATTTTTACAATATAACAAATAATCTAATTATTATAATTACATAAACAATAAATTATTTTATTGATTAAATATTTGATAGAAAATATTTTAAATGCATAAATGTATTAAGACATATAATCTTATAATGTTTAAAATAAAATAATTTTGAACTAAATAATGAAATGTAGCACTTTAACTTTCAAAACTCGAATTTTACATTTTTATAGATTTTAAAATGCAAATAAATTGCGTTAAATGGTATTTCAACGAAGGCTTAAAACATAATAACACAAAATTGAACTGTGTTCTACGAATGTCGATTGCTTTGTTTAGGGTAATTAGGGTAAAATTGTTTTTTATTTTAAAATTATAAATAATAATATTTATATTTTACCATGAATAGCTAAAACGGGTAAAGCAAACAGGATTTTATCAAATATGTGACCACATCGCGACACTTTTGGAAGTGCTTTATAATTATATGCTGTGCAAGTAATGTCCTAATTATAATAATTTAGTATTTAAAATAATTATAAGCAATAAAAATATATAAGTAATATTTATAAGCAAAAATAATAAGAAAGTGATAATTATAAATTATAATAATATATAAATAATAGTTACATAATATCATAAATATATAAATTATATTATTACTAATTAGTAACATTAATATTATTATAATATACTATAAAAATATAAATATTTATTGCACTTACAAATATATTATATTATATTTACATTCATAAACATAATCTATATTAACTTTAGCTAATTCAGTTTTATAATATTAAAATAATAAGTTTTAGATAACTACATAATTGTTTTATTTTTATAGGTTATATACTCTATTTTAATATAATTAGTAATTTAAATTAACTATATAGCAAATTATAAAATTTAAGTTGTATATTTTATTAGTGTTAGGTTTAACTATCCAAGTACAAAAGATGGACACCTTCTGCTTAGAAATGGATCATGGACCGGGTACATGAAAGATCTACAATACAATGTAGCTACTGAATTATTAATTACATTATAAATATTACAATGTACGTTTTTCAGATAACGGATATGACCGGGACTTATATGGCCGCTGCAAAAGATAGACTAACGATATCGCGATTACTATATCCACAAACAGTCGGCAATCGAATCGCTATTTTGTCAAAGAAAGCGATTGAAGTGAAAGTGTTTTCGATATTTGAATCAATACATACGTCGGCAGTAATTGCAGTGATAGGTCTGTTCGCACTCTTCGTGACAATCAATGTATTGAAAGTCTATCGAAAACATCGAAAACTCGACAAACGTTTCGATTTCACGCAAACCGTAGTTTCCGTCGCTTTGGACCACTTTCTCGCACTTATTAGCAAATGTATGCAAATATATATATAATTTTTATTTGAAAATTCATTAAATTATTATTATCTTATATTTTCTATTTTTTAATTAGCCGTAATAAACAGAAGAATTATTATATATAATACTTCAATGTATAATTTACTATTTACAATGTGGTTTTTGAACTGTCTATATTGGGACCTATTATTTATAAGCGAAATCAAAACCGATTTAACAAATCAGCGAATGCTTACAATTGATAATCTTGATCAATTAAGCAAATGCAAAATTATGCCAACTGTATTTGTGAAAATGACCAATTTTATTTATAAAGAATATTTAAAAGTATTATTTCTATTACTAGATAAATTAACAATAATAATTAATTTTAAAACTACAATAAAACTACAAAACTAAAATGTATTACTATAAAATTACAACGTAATAATTATTTTGTTAATTATAGGACACATATCGACAATTTAAATACAAGAATTTCAAACCACATGAACTACAGTCGGAAAAATTATTGACGAAAATAATGAGCGGACGGGCGGTACTGATAGCGCACGAGAACACAATCGACGACATGTTTGACGCGAATCCGACGCTTCCGCTGCATATCTCGAAAGACAAGCAAATACTCGGCATTTCAGGCATATTAGTGCGAAAGTCGCTTCACATCAAACTGTTGCGACATTTGCATCAAAAGTAACAATGCTCTTTTAGCACTCAAAATATTACTATAAATTATACTTAACTGAAACATAATCTAATATCAAACTGCACATTTATTAGAACAATGTTCAGATAAACTTTAAACTATCTATAAATACAATTTTATTTAAATTACAAAAAATATATGCATTTAATATAGCATTCATTTATTTTAATTTGTTTCAGTTATATAATTAGTATTTACAACATATTTGGTTTAAATATTTGTATAATTTGTCAATTATGCCAGTATTTATATTGCTTAATTTATATAATATAGTATAAATATTTAATATATTGTATATATTATTCAAATTATTTCTCAGATTTGTGATAATACACGAGACGATGCTATTTAAGTGGAGACCGCATAGAAATCGGCTGATAATCAATGCGTATAAACGCATTCAAACAAATAAACGTCAATTAGTGCAAGAAATAAGCGTGCTACATAATACAGTGCACGCATTGGGCAAGAAAGATGTGATAAAAATATATTTGATTATTTTAATTGGCTCGTTTTTTGCAATTATTGTAGAAATTATACCCAAATTACTAACAAAATTATTTAATGTAACATGAACATTGTGCAGTAGATTGTGCATAAAATCTATTTTATGTGCAAGCATTATTTCAAAAAATAAATCAAATAAGAATTTGTTTTTATTAATTATACAGTATTATTATTTTTGTTATAATTAGTAAAGTCGAATAATCAGTAAAAATTTCTATTAATTGATTAATTCTTTAAAAATAATCTCAGTAAAATTATTTGAAATAAGCAATCAATTTTATTTTAAACTTACATATAAGGCTGCCAGATGTCCAGTTTTGGACTGGATTGTCCATTTTTAGCGTGACTGGGACATTGTCCAGTTTGGTGCCAAAAATGGACAATTGAGTGTCCAGTTTTTGTATTTCCGCATAAAATTGTAACAAATACTGTATAATATTTAAAAATTTTGAATTGCCTAACATTTTTTCATATATTCTACAGTATTTATTATTTATTTTTGATATTTCTTGAATACCAAACACAATTTTTAATTTGAAGACCACATTTCTGTGACCGTTATACGCGTTTCAAAGCATGTATTTAGATATAACATAATTTA
>JAQIXC010001761.1:0-13172 GCA_034697605.1 Metabelba pulverosa
CTCTCTATTAACAGCGAAATTTTCCCCGCTATTCAAAGAGATATCAACGGGTTAGCTGGGTGGGTGGGTGGGGTGGGGTCCCAGGTGAAATTATATATACCTCTATTCTTTTACAAGAACGGTAGAGGTATTAAAAAACATAACCTCAAGGAATTCTCAAGGTGAAAACAGATTAATTTTTCAAATTCTCCGGGAATTCAAACCTGAGAGTTTGCAACACTAGCTGTGGCACCAACGCTTGCATTTTAAGCAATTTATATACAGATTAATTATTTATTAATAATTTTGTTGTTTTAATACTGTATATTTTTGAATATTATTTTCACAGAGTTTTTAAACTTGTAATTTTATATTAATTATTTAAATAATTATAAATTATTGAAAGTTAACATTGTCTGATTAACAAAGTGCAGTATAAAATATCAAAATATTAATATGTATAAAAATTACAAAAATAATGTTTAAAATATTAAATTATAATAAGTTTAATACAATTAATTACAAATTAAACATATTAAACGTTTAAATCATATTCTGCTTTAATCAATCAGAAGTATAATGTACATTAAGTTAACATATTAATGTAACATGGATAGTCAAGTTAAGACTGCATGTTTGTTATATGATTAACCGAAATAAATAATTGTGGTTTTACACTATGTACATGATTAGCATTCAAAACAAATGTGAACTTTCGAAAATTAAACACGAATTTCTTAGCAACAAACTGATAAAAGATATGTATGCTATTCGAGAGCATGACTACAGAGAAGCCGAACCACAGACTGACATAACTAGCGATATATGATATGAACTCTTCGAACAAGACTTTCGGCAACAGTTCGTACGTCTGGTCCGGATGTGTCGAGTGATAGATGAGAACCATATGTCGACTCGACTTTCGGAGATAACTCTTTGCATCAAATCGGTAGTACTCTCTCAGGCATTCGGTTTTTACTTTGCAACTAATTTTACATATATTTGCTAATTCTTGTTCAATATATGCATATCGGGGCTGTTTTAGATAACCATGTATATCGACAAACGTCTCGTTCAACGTTTTGTCCGTCGCGTAGTTTCCGGGCCATCGGTTTGGAAACAGTCGCCTATACTCTCGAATTCGACACTTATTTATACAGTCATTGCGCGACTCGTAACCCTTTCCGCGGTAGTCGAGACAATCGGTTCCGTACGGCGCCGGCAGTGACTTAATCGCGATTTTATTGAAATCCGAGTGAAAAGCGTTCGCATCCTTGCGTCGGACGCTCAGCAGCTTATGTTCGACGAACTGATTCATCACTGCCTTCGCGACCAACTCTTGCCGCCGATGAACCGATAGCTGTATTCGCGTCGAATAGTTTCCAAACATCTCTGCCGTAAATATAGCTTGGTAATAATCGACATAGCCCTGATTATTTTGGATTTCATATGGAGTATCTGGCATATGTTTAAGTTGCGACATAAATGTGAAACATAATCTATAAAAATAATAATTAATTAATTAAAGAAACATTCTATTTTTTTACATTTACATTATTTTATATCTAACAAAATATTTTTTAAAATAATATTTTAAATTGTTATTGCTAAGTTATTAATTAATTATTTTTAATTATAGTATGATGCATATTTAGTAAATATTTATTTTTATATAATTTTATAATGTTTTTACCTCCAAAAATTAAGCGTAGTAATAACCGAATTAATTTTGGTGCAATCAATCATTGCATTTTTATAATTGCGATTGCCAGTTTTATTAAAGGCAATTGGGGTGTAAGATTTACAGTTGTAAAATAGTTCATTATAGTTATAAAACATATTACGTTGCGTTTTAATTGTTTTCTTGTTAAGAAAATGCATTTTAAAAATTGTGTTATTATTTTTAATCATGTTCAAATATTCGCTACGTATAACATCTGATTTATCGAAACATATAGTAATCGCCGGAAGCGATAAAACGGCAATATTTTCGTTTCGGATAACTGTAATCGTTTCGTAAGAGAAATAGATTTCACATATTTTGATGATTTGGTACAAACAGCCGGACATACAGAACGTGAAGAATATGCATTGATATAGTGAATGATATAATTTACTTAGAAATTTTTTGAAAATTAAATACATATTAAATTTAATTTGATTTTTAATATGAAATAATCTAGTATTAAATAATCTATGCAAATTATTTTTATAAATTGTAAAGTTGTTAATTCAAAATGCAAATTACTATGTAAAAGTATTTGTTATTTAAAAGTAGATTTTGTCATATACAAAATAATATCATTAATAATGTTATTGTATAAAAACATTTAAATAATATAGAAGTTAATTGATATAGAGCTAATTAATGGTTAATATAATCATTATTAAAAAATCAATTTATTAATTGTAATAATTATTTTCATATGTTACTTTAAATAACTTGACTAAATTATAATAAAGAAATATTTAAAAAGATAATCATGTAATATAATATTTTTAAAATTACAATGATGAGATTAATGTTAAAACAAAAATATTATTAGATTTATAAAATAATTAGGTAATAAACTTATTTTAATTATAATAAATTAACAATTATCATACCGAACAAAAATTTGCAAATTTAATTAACATAATTAAAATTTATACAGTAATTGTTATCCAATTAACATAAACAAAATGTAATTTGAAATTCAATGCATATCGTAACACAATCAACAAAATATAACATTCGATTCGCTTTGAATAAGTTAGTTAAAGTTAAAAATGATATCACATAGAAGAAACTAATATTTAAATTATAGGAATATATTTTGATAATTAAATTAACTAGTTTTAAATAGACAATTAGCAAAATAAATAATAGCAATTATGGCAAACATTAATTCTAAATGAAATTGGTAAAACGATATGTCGGGCCTAATAAGGCAGTGATAAATACCAAATTCGTCCATAACTATGACTACGCTCTCTGGTGTTGAGTCGCGACTTCGCATCTATTAAATTAAATATAAAAAAATAATTTGTTTGGCAATAGAATAAATTAAAATATTAAATAATTTATATTCGGGTCTATGATAGCAAAACAACCGCTCGTTTCCACAAAAAAGCCAACTCTTCTGCGCTAACACTCGTTGCCTGTGCGGCGACTAAACGTCGGCGCCGAAGGAGGGAATGTAGTGCTCGGCGCACATGTCGGCCACCAGTGACAGCAGAATGTGTTCAATACGTACCGTCGGTTTCCAATATGTTTCGCTCAAATCGATGGCTGTATTGCACTTGAATTTACCGTTTGGTGTAAGCATGTGGAGCACCGGCGGCCGCCATGTGTAGTCGATAGGAATCCGAATAAATCCGTGATATATCCCGTCGGCGAACGGTGTGTCCGACTGTCCGATTAGTACGAAATGCCTATTTGTTTGCAAATTATTGGTTAATATACAGTGTTTTCAGGCATTAGTGTAACGATTAGAGCGAAACCATAGGAATAAGTCGTCTTCGAGTGGATGAGCGATGAATAGGTTCGACATTTCTCGGGCCGAGCGCTTCATGTCCTCCCATTCCCACAACAGTCTCAAGCGCGCGAACGAAGGGTTGTTTGGAACTAATGGTTGCATTTTTACACAATCTATACACATATTTATTTAGTCTTAAACTGAATAGTAGAATAATAATTTCTATATTAATTTAATTTTATATTGCATTATTTCTTAAATAAAAACCTAGTTAAACAAACGTATTTTAGATCATTACTAATCAATTACATATTTTGATAAGATCACTAAACTTGTAGGATTCTCATTATTAATTTAATGAGCCATTAATAATTTAATATTTTAAAATGATTATTTTATAAGAAATTTAAACTTATTATGCATATTTTAAAATACTAATATTTCTATTATTAAATTCAACTATTGCTTATTTGTAATAATTAGCATTATTAATAGATTTTAAATAACTAATTCATATTTTATAATAACTTAATATATTTATTAAACATAATTTATGTTGTTTATACATCTGATAATATGCTGGAGATATAAACATGTTCTCATTTAGCAGGTTATACTAGCTAAATATAATTTGTGTCAAAGTATTAATAACAGCTTCAATAAAATGATACACAGTTTACTTGGTCAACATACAATTAAATCTCATATGATGAATACAATATAATAAATGTTACAATGTAAACAATAATAATTAATAATTGATTCTAAATCATTAATAAACTTTACTTTAAACAATACAAGTATACAGTACAATCTTTGCAAAGTTGTCATCTCTTAGCTAAATGTTTTAAATTTTTAATTTAAAATTGGCTCTGGTAAAGTATGATTACTAGATACAAGAATTTTTGCAGCTAATAAGATTAATAGCATTTATATTTAGCATGATTATATTCATATTATCATCGGAATAATTTTCCCATGCTTATCATTATTATTCTTTATTTGTGTATTTGTTACAAATATTGGCTGTTTACTAATGATTATTTTTGTTTTAGTAACTTTTTGAAATATTATAACAAGTTTATGTATAAGCAGTTTATAGCAAATAAGTATAACATTTGAGAGCATGACTACAGAGACGCCGAACCACAGACTGACATAACTAGCGATATATGATATGAACTCTTCGAACAGTATTTTAGGCAACAGTTCGTACGTCTGGTCCGGAAACTTCGATCGAGAGATAACGATAATATTTTTGCGTGATACTTTTAAATACTCCTTCACTTCAAACCGGTAGTACTCTTTCGCACATTCCGTAAGAAGTTTGCATGTTGATTTACAAATAAGGGCTAATTTCTCATCCATGTGTGCATTCGATGCGTTACCCAAATACTTATAAATATCGACAAACGTCTCATTGAGCGGCCAATCGGTTAAGTAGTTTCCGGGCCATCGGTTTGGGAACAGTTGTCTATACTCTCGGACTCGACACGAATTGATGCAATCGATGCGCGACTTATAGCCCATTCGGCGATATTCGAAGCAATCGGTTCCGTACGGCGCCGGCAGTGACTTAATCATCATTTTATTGAATTCCAGATGAAATACATTAGACTTTCCCTCAACGCCACGCAATGGCTTGTATTCCGCGAATTGAGTCTTCAGTGTATTCGCAACCGACTCTTGCCGGCGATGAACCGATATTTGCATTTGCGTCGAAAATCGGGGCAAAATTTCCGCCGAGAAAATCATACTGTATAAATCGCGGTATGCGTAATCATTTTCAATTTCGTAATCTGTACATGGTTCATTTTGTAATTGCGATAGTAATGTGAAACATATTCTGTAAAATATTAATTTAACATTAATATTATTTATACACATTACATTATAATTTGTAAAATTGTTTATATGTATATTAAATACAATAAATTATAAAATTAATCAATATAGAACCTCAAGTAATCAAGTGAGATTTTAACTGAACTAATTGCGTCACATTCAACGAATAAGTTTGCAAAGTTAGTCTTGCTAGCTTTCTTAAATATTTTTGGTTTAATCACATCGCAATAACCAAATATATCTGTGTAATTGTAGAGCATTCGCAGTTGCTTTTCAATCGTATTATTATTGATAAAATTTAAAATGCTACGCTTGTTTGTGTCATTTAGCATGTATAGGTAATTATCTCGAATAAGATCGTATTTATTAAAACACAATGTTATTGCCGGAAGCGATAAAATGGTGATATTTTCGTTTCGGATAACTGTAATCGTTTCGTAAGAGAAATAGATTTCACATATTTTGATGATTTGGTACAAACAGCCGGACATACAGAGTGTGAAGAATACGAATTGAAATAATGTTATATTTAGTTTATCAAAGGATGGCATGTTACTTTAGTTGAAACGTGAAAGGTTATTTTTAAGTAATATTAAAAATTATAAAAAATATATTAGTATTTCTGTATTTTAAAGACAATAATGAATTTAAACTATTATGATGCAAACATTGCATAACAAATAAAATATATTTTTATATAATTATACATTGTATTATAGTAATCAATAACTCCAATAAGAAATCGATACAAAATTGTAATAACATAATTTGAAAAACATTTTAATAATATTAACTTGTTAGCAATATAAATTAGTTTATTCATATTTAATATGTTTAAATCAATACTTAATAAAATGTTTTATTAAAAGAATATAACAAATATTTCAAATTATTTTGCTAATAATTTATTTTAAATCGCATATTTGTTATAAACCTGTTATTATTAATAATATATTATTAAAAAAACTGTATTAAATAATGGCATAAAATAAAATATTATTTTATTTAGTTATGCAATTTAACAAATATTTGGCTATACATTTATATTTATAAAATAAATTAATTCTCTATAATGTATTTAAAAATATATTTCTTCATATCAACAAAATAATAGAATACTAAATGTTTATGTTGAAAACATTATTGATAAATTAATGATAATTAAATAATATATAGCGGTAAGAATAAAACCAATAATTGACAAAATGATAAGTCGTTTTATCTATTTTAACATTAACCAGTATTGATAAAATATTTCAAATATTTTTTATTATCCTTGTTATAAATTATGCAATTAGTTAAAATATATAAATTACTTTTCATTTATAATAAAATAGTTTAAATTAACAATAAAATATTTGTATCAATAATAAAAAATATTAGAAAGTAAAAATAATACAATGTAGCAATTGCTTTGATAGTGCATTTGAAAATATAAATGTTTTTCAGTATACTCTGTTAGAATAAAAAGAATTGTTTCATTACATAAACATAATTTAAACAAGATAATTTTTTAAACATTTAGTAAATTAATTTGAAATATAAAATAATTAAAACAAATAAACAGGTCAAACTAAGTGCATAAAATGAAAATAATGAAAATAATTTTAAAAATTTTTACTCTCTTACAATTATTTAAACTTTTACATTCATTAGTGCTTAAATATAAATGGACATGATCAGTTGTGCACACTTTGTTACAATTGTACCATTTAGACATGTATATTTTATGGGCTGTTTTTAAACGAAATAATGTATTAGTAAATATGATTATAATTAAACATGAGTTGAATTATAACAAAAATAAAAATATAAGATTTGAACTTATTTATTTACAATAAAGTACTTTTAAAATGATAATGAACTTTATCTACACATGCTTGTATATCATTAGTTTAAAGTATTAATCAGCAAGTAACATTTTTCTCTGCAAAAAATAGTAAAGTTTAGTAATTTATGTTGCAAATTTATGCTCATGAATGTAAAGGAATGTTGAAAATTATTCTTAAATAAACTATATATACGAATAGTTTTTAAGATTTAGTACAAATTTTGATTAATTTTACATTAATAACGATAGCATTCTTCTAAAAGATTATCTGAAATGTGCACTTCTGGACATGATGATGGCAAAATAAGTATTACATTAGAGTAAAATTATCACCAGTATAAAATTATTAGTTTAAAATTGGCTAAATGTAAATTCATACAAATTATTTATTGACAGTATATTTTCAAAATAAATACAGTGCGAAGCAGAATTAACTAGCTAATCTCGATTTGTATTGTTATGTGCAAAAGTCACTAAAAGTGCAGAAAAAATTGGAAAACTTCTCACTATGGCGAAATTAATAAAGAACATCGAGCTGAACTTAAATATATCAAATATATCTTTGTATGTCATGTGGTTCATTCGCTAGGGGGCGTTAAAGTCAAAAATAAAAAATCAATATGACACATGTTTTTAGATTAATTTCGACATGCTGAATTGAATGGTAATAATTAGAATGCTCGATCACTTATCGTTTTTGAAATATGACAAGTTTTATACAGTAAAAATTATATAATTAAAATTTTTTGTTTAATATCTTATAAAAATATAAAATAAATATATTATTAATTTATTAATTACGTCTTAAAACACGAATTATCTTTAAAATGCAATAATATTATTTTCTAGTGTATAAAACATGTCATATTTCAAAAACGATTAGTGATAGAGCATTCTAACTATCGCCATTCGATTCAGCATGTCGAAATTAATCTAAAAACATGTGTCATATTGATTTTTTATTTTTGACTTTATCGCCCCCTAGCGGATGAACCACATGACATACAAATATATATTTGATATATTTAAATTCAGCTAGATGTCCTTTATCGATTTTGCCATAGTG
Source organism: Metabelba pulverosa (assembly GCA_034697605.1). Classification (NCBI taxonomy): domain Eukaryota; kingdom Metazoa; phylum Arthropoda; class Arachnida; order Sarcoptiformes; family Damaeidae; genus Metabelba; species Metabelba pulverosa. The sequence continues at coordinate 8,180 of JAQIXC010001761.1, forward strand.
GGAAGTTTTCCAATTTTTTCTGCACTTTTAGTGACTTTTGCACATAACAATACAAATCGAGATTGGCTAGTTAATTTTGCTTCGCACTGTACATGTTTAACAGTTACAGGTATGTCAATATAAGAAGAAACTAAGAATAAACAATAAATTTTCTAGACAGGATATACTGTATTTCATAATTTGCTCTTGCTAATATTTATGGCCAATATGTTACTTCATCTACAAATCGACGCAATTAATCAAAACATTTTGAATTTTTCTAGATTTGCATATTAGTGTCAAAATTGTCGATTCGCTTACAATCGAAAAATTAAAATCGACGCGAAATGTGCGCACATTTCGCAGTCGAGCCAAACAATTCAACGCAATGTCTGTTATATTTGCGTTAGTTATCGACAAATACTGTAAATCCGGTAAATGTTTGTCAATGTCTGTGAAGAACGAGTCGTCGATTAAATGCGAATTCAATTTGTGTGAGAAGTCAAGCGATAAATGCGTTAAATGCGTTAAACCGCTCAACGATTGACTCGAAAGTCGCAAATCGAGCCATAGCTCGCCTTTGAGTTGCAATCGCGTCAAGCAATTGAACGACTTATCGATCGACTGAATCGTATCGAGAAATTGCGGCGATTTGTTGGCGACTCCGAAATCGATTGACAATCGCTTCAAAGTTTGACATTTTCGGCCAATTATTGCCAAATATCTATCCAACGACGCGATAGCATATGTCATGAATCGAAACTCCAATTCGACTAAAGCCGACAATTGTGTCAAACCATTCACTAACGCATTGATCGCGCGTTCAGTCATCTTATGGCTGATTAGAATCGAAACGCTTTTCAAACTTTGATTATAATTGTCGACCAACTGTTTGAACGCAAACTCGTCTTCATTTGCGTATATAAATGCGATTTTCGCCAACTTATGCGTTAAAACTATTCGGTTGTCGCAGACGGCGAACAGTTCGGCGCAACCATAGCCGGGCGCCGATAGTTCGCGTAGATTAGCGCACATTTCCAACCAATTTATTGTTAGACATCCGTAATAAGGATTCATATTATAGATGTTAATTGACGTTAATTTATGGCCGAATTTTGCAAAAAACGCGTGAATTGTATCGCTATTATCGATGTTATAGCTAAACGCGATTCGAGTGATATGTCCGCAGAATTCGATAATCGATTCAAACAGTTGTTTGATATTTGCGTTATATTCAGATGATATGTATTCATTGAATTGGATTTCAGTGACGTTTTCGCATTTCTTCAGTATTGACTCGAATGCCGATTTGTTTGATGTGTTTTCAATACGACATAATTTAGCGAACAATTCGTTTTGTATTTCGAGTACGTGTTGTCTCTTATGTGTCGATTGTCGCCACTGTTTGGCCACCGATTCGAAGCGAAACGAGTCCTCAAACGACAAGAACTGCAGAATCTCTTCGCATAAGTCATCGCCGAATCGCGACATCGAGTCTCGAGCGAAGACATCACTTCGAAACTCACTCTCAATTGAATGGGGTTTTATCGCCATTTCACGCAAATATAATGTTAATTTCCACTGTATAGATAAATTCAGAAGTGCTGTCGTGGCAGTATAAGTAACCTGTGGTAACATGTTAACAGCAAACGATTTTAATAAACTTGCGAATATGGTGTACAGTGTCAATTACCAATATACAGTATCAATGTTAATATTGGCAATAACAAATATTTTTAGAAAAATCTTTATTTTAAAAGAATCTTGATATTTACATCAAATCACCGAGTTTAATTAACTAATATTTTTGATCTTATTTAATGTAATTTATAAATTCTGAATTACATTTATTTGTACTGTGTGTTCTTGTAATAAATTAAATTGAAATTTTACATGAAATCAAAGCTATTTTTTAAGTTTGTTACATTCCAAATATAAATTTACAGCTGTAAACAGTAGAATTATATATCTAAAAAATACCCATACTAAAAATTACTGCATTACCAAAATACTATTAATACTTATTTATTTTTAACAAAATATATTTTTAAATAATTTAATAATAATTAACTAGGGCGCGGAAATCGAGTCATTGCGCGAAGAGTTGCGAAACGAGAAGTCGCGTCGAATTGAATGCATATTTGCGGCGAATGGCTGTCCACTCGTTGTCGGCGTCGATGAGTTGAGGAATCACTCAACTCTTTGCGAATATAATTTCAAACAATTAACTCAAAACATTCAAAAAGAATCACAGGATATAAAAGTGGATAATAATTTAGAAAAACTTAGAAACTATAAATTGGTAAATTTAAGTTGACATTTATTTATACACACAGTCAAAACGCATATCAAACTAAAATTTTTGTTACCTTTGCTAATTTTAGCATGCTCAATTATTTTTTAAATTCCTTTTACCAATTTTATAATAATTACTTGCTATTATATAAACAGCATGTATTTTCCATAAATATTAATTTGGAATCCATTGGTTTTACAATGACTGTAAGTTATTATAATTTTTTTCTTTTTATACAACTAATTATTGGTTTGTATACATATAACCAAATTTTTAAAATTTGTATAAAACTTGTAGTTATAATTTTTCAAAAGTTATATATTGGGAGCACCGCGGAAGCTTATTAACTCATGAAGCATTTGTTGAAGCCTTTTATGCCATTAGTAACAATGATTCAGCAATGCTTAAAAAAATAACAAATTACATCATGTATAAATATATAATATTATTAAGTTTGATTTATAAGATTATATAAATAATTTTTCTAAAGATTATGTCGGAAGACATACAAATGGCTCGCAATTGCATCGAAAATATAATTTATTAAGTAAGAAAATCGATCTCGTTTAATATTCCAGGCTACTATTTTTACTTATAACATTTATTATTATTTCAAGCTATTACAAATGTAATATGTTTTAACAGAAAGTAAGCTAGACTAACTTTCTAATTTTACTAGTGTTAGTCTAAAAAAATTTAATTTAATCTAAATTAACTGAATACTAATACCTTAGTCTCAAAGATATGAATTAAACAAAAGAATTAAAAACCGAATAAGAGCTAAATTATACAAATTTTACAATGGTTAAAAATCTAAAACTAAACATGAATTTGGCATTAATATATAAAATACTAGCAAGCGGCATTTGCATCGTTGGATGTATTTATCAATTGTGCAAGATAACTATCATCTACTTCTCATGCCTGACCGCCACGAACGTGAAGTACGAACGAGAAAACCAGACATCGTTGCCGGCGATCAGCATATGTTACGATAAATTCAACCATTTCAACAAAACGCGAGGCAACATATCAAATCTGGACATTAGTAACATGACAATCGAGCGCCAATTTGCTCTTGCTCAACCGCCAGACCAATATTTTCAAAATTGCAGCTATGCCGCTACCGATTACCCAGATCAAACAACACGGTGTCCGCAATGTCAGGCAATCGTAACGGACGTCGAGTACATCGACGAACAGCTGTTTTGTTTCACTGTATTCTCGCAATTGAGTAACGAAAACGACGCAAACTACGAATGGAACGAAACGCTAATCATCAAGCTAGTTAGCAAGCGCCAATTCGGCGACGACAGCCTGGCCATGCAGCTACACTCGCGCCAACAATCGATTTATCTAAAACTTCAAAGACGACCCGACCTGGATCATGCTGAATCAGTCGCATTACGCGCAGATACGCTACCGGAAGACAGTCGTCAGATATATGTACGAATCGATTGATATCTCGTGTAATGGCTTTCAGAGGCGACTCGAATGCGTGCGGAGATGTCAGTCAAACAAACGCATCAATCGTTCGGAGAAACGCGACTTCGGCTACAGTCGCGGCTTTCGCGTCGGGAACGATACGCAGCCAATATCGGAAACGCAGGACTGCGACCACATCTGCGGTTATATTAAGGACTGTTTGAGCGAATACTTGGTTGGTTGGTAGTTGCCTCCCCGGACCTACTGAAGCTCAGTAGTCACTAGTTAAAGTTCATCCACACCTGATTGTAGGCCCGGAACGACCCCGTGAGGGGTAGAGGATTGGGTGCATTCATTTCGGCAGATGTACTGGAATGAGCCCGGCTCGACGTAATTGATGAATCAATTTATCATTCCTTTACGTGAATGCGTTCAAACCATTATTAGGAGTCAGTCAATGGCATTTAGGGACAATCAATTACGTGAATAAATGATTGCCGTCGCAGCCTGGGTTCGAACCCACGATCTCCACTCTGGTAGGTAACCACTCTACTCTATGAGCTACTCTGACTCCTATTACTTTGTTTTAGATGCAGAGAAGGGTTTGTTCGCCGACCGGCCGGACGATGCGTACGACCTGTATCTCGAGCTGCCGTCGCATCCGATTACGGTTTATGAGATTCGGCGTAAGATGTCGTTCGAAGAGTACATTTGTCTCATCTCTAGTATTCTTAGCCTTTGGTTTGGGTTTAATGTCCTATTTTTCACCGATATTTGCCTGCAGTTGATGTTGAGAGCAAAGAATTATTACACTGTTCTTAATAATAAGATACATATCAGTGTGAATGCGGTGATTGTTAATTGCATCAAAATTAAAAATGTTCGAGCTGCACAGTCGGAGTTATTTGCCATGTAGAATAATGATCAATTTACAAAATATCATGGTTAATTACTTGTAGAATTGGGCAATTGATATGTTATTGGAAAATAGGTTATGCATTCTATAACCATTAAGTATGCACACATTAACATGCAATAAATAATTTAATTTATTAAGAATATGCCAAAAATAAACATGTTATTTTTTTTAATAATCAAAAATGACATTGCTATTTCGTAAAATATCCTTATGCTGTAAGAATATTATAATGCTGATATAATTAGTATTTTACGTAAGGCAATGTAGATTAGTAACTTATTAGTATCTTAGATTATAATTAAAAAGTAACGGAATCGCGCTATTCAATATTCGCGCTTGCTACATCATATTTTAGTTTAAACATGAGTGTATCG
>JAQIXC010001762.1:0-13167 GCA_034697605.1 Metabelba pulverosa
AATATATTACTACAAAAAAATATATACAGTAAATATACAGTATATATCTAATATTATATATTAAAACTTGAAAAAAAAGAATTTTTTGTTTATTATTATTATTACTATGTCAATCATGCACATTTATAATAACTCATATTTTGGATATATACTATAATTAATGCAAACTTACTACTAGCTCAAAATTACACTATTTACTAGTATCTACTAATTATTTATATAAATATTAATGATACGTAGTATTTTTGCACACATTTTTGTACTTATAGTAAGAAATTCCTTTAATAGATATAATATTTTTTTTTGAAAATAGTAGCTTGATAAGTTTTAAAATAATATTGCATTAAATCAATAATATTAAAACAGAGATAAAACAGATATAATATTGTATTATAGATTAAAATTTTTAATGAATAGAAATTGATTTTAAAAGAATAATGTTTAGTTTAATCATAAATTCATATTTGTATTTTATGTAATCACGGCATAATACCAAATATTTCATGATACAATAGTTTAAAATTATATAAAAAGTTTAATTATGTATAAAGTTATTTATACAAATTAATAAACTTGATAATAACATAGTTATTTATATAGTCTAAAATAGAACATGTTATAAATACATCATAAGTTGTATTAAAACAATAGAAGAAATTGATAATTCAATTAAAAATAGCATCATGGCAATAACTTCGAAAATAAACAAAATACTAAAAACGCCGAAATAATCACTGAAACCTAAAGCATTGAATGGGTTTTCGTCGAATCGGTTGTTAAACGCAAACCACTTATCGCTGTCTCTCAACGCCCACTGCAACTGATGTCTGATAATACCGGTTGTGATGTATTGACTCACTCTATAAAAACAAATTATTTAATTATTACTGTAATTACAAATTATTTAAATATAAAAAATATTTTCTAATAATAATTAAATAATCAAGATAGTTTTTAAAATAATATTAAAGTTAGCATTTAAATAAGTAAATAATTATGCTAAAAACTAATAAAATTAACCAATATTTATAAAAGTAACAACTACTAAATGCCTAATTCTTTTTATTATTTTATAAAGAAAGTACTATATATTTAAAATATTACTTTTGAAATGAGCATGATACCTAAAATTTATAAGTTTTCTAAACGGTCTAATAAGACGACGACTTGAAGCGATCGAAATTGCGATATACGGCAACTCTTCGTCCAAATACCGAAACCGTGTTTTATGACTAAATTGTGCGTAAAATCGAATCAAAAGCTCTTTTTGCGGTATTTCGGGTAACAGTAGAGCGTACGAGCCGTTCGATACGCCGACTATTAATTCGGAACCCGAATAGATTCGCGCATATGAGGCCGTAATTGTATTAATACGTGTATATTTCATTACGGTAGTTGTTGGAATTGATTTGTAAAACATTTCCGGCACAATTAATTGCGTTTCCGAAGCAGGAAAATCATCTAGCTCATTTATTGACTCGAGTTTTGTCTTGAGACTGAGTTGCGCCGTTAGTTCGGTTGAGAATTCAAACTTCAGTATTGACACAAATGTTGCGAATAATATCATTAATATTTTCACCGCTAGTGAAGCCGTTGTTTCAATGTTTTTTGGTAATTCGCTTTCTATATTGTTTAAATAATTAAATCAATAATAGTTTTAAATTTAGCTTACATAATTTGTGCAATAATGTATAATGTATTAGAATAAATATAATTAATTTATACTGTAATAATTGCCAAATTTTAGTTAATAACTAACTAATAATAAATAATATTTTGAATTTAAATATTATATTTTTTAGATAAAATAAAATCACTAATTATTTTGTAATGAACGTTAAAATTGCATACTTACTATTGTCAGTACTTTGATACTTAATATTCGATTTATATCTATATAATAAAATTTTATTAAATAAGAATAAAAAAATATCATTTAACACAATCGTCACAATAGAAAGTAGCCATAAATTTATGTCAAATATTTGGATAAACGCAAACATATTCGACACAAATCGCGGATCGGATTTAATAATTATGTATTGATTTTCGATGTTATACGGCGTCGAGTAGTCGACTAATCCCTGTGCGAACGGCTCGGCTATTAGTTGTACCGTGGAAAACACGATATCAGCTTGCTAAAATTAAATGCATAATGAATTAAATTGTTATCTTGTTAGAACTGCTAAATTATAACAGTAAAATATTGTTTACAATTACTATACATAAAAACTAGAATATATTACCAATTTATAACAAGTTTATTTTAAATTAATTAATGCTAATTTGTTTTATTGTTATTGTAAACAATTTTAATTTAAATAATTTAAATATATTATTTATTATGATTATATCTGTGTTGTAAATGTTTTGCTTGCTCAATTAATCAATCATAATAATAAATAATACAATGTTTTAGCAAAACGCTAATATAGACAATGTACCTGTATTAATTAATGTACTGATTTACCGAGCTAAACTTCTTGTATTGTAGGAATAATTGTACTGTTAATGTATTTATAAAATGTTAATTTATATGTTTAATATACTGTACATTTTTTTGTAATTGACCAATAGCTCCAACCCAACTATTGTTTGGCAATTTCCAACCGGGCATCAAATTGCATGGCACAAATTCATACGTAAAGTTTAGCGATTTTGCCACATAAATGAGCATGTCGCATAAAACACCTTGACATTTTTGTTTATCACCAGTTATCCATGTTGAATTTTGAAAGTTCGCAAGAATGCTCAATTTAAGGTGCGAATACATTTTACTAAATAATAACTAAATATATAGATTATCTGAAAATAAATATACAAGTGTTACTTAGAAAATTACTAAATGGAAACTTACTTGTTAATAAAATATTATGTTTTCGAACGATCGAAATGTCAATAGAATATAAAACATGTAATAATAATAATTTAGTTCTATAAATATTTAATTTTTATAAAATTGCTTTTTGAATTGAAAATATTTTGTTATGTATATATTAAAGAATAAATTATTTATTTATTTTAAAATATTCTCAAATCCTTATAACAAGTCAATTTATTGAATAATTATACATATGTAAACTATTTCATAAAATTAATATTTACTAAACTTAATGTCAATATTCAAATAATAAACATGTTACAATGAAAATTATTTAGTAAGTAAACTGATATGCATTATTATTTCATATTTGGTATTTGAAACACAATTTAATATCAAACAAACATTTATAGAATATTAAGTTATTATTTAAGAGGAACTTATTATTATACAGCATAAAATTAACGTTTATATTTATTATCGCTTGTATCTATTATTAAAAATCATTATTTCTATTATTTAAAGAATAAGATATATTTATTATTGTAATTTTTGTGCTGTATATACTTGCATTAATATTATGTTGTTTACAAGAATATTAAATTATCTTTCAATCATATTTTATTAATTTCTATTGAATTTGATTGAATTTTTCTATTGAAAAAACTACTAATTGAATTTTACATGAAACAGTATTATTATATAAAATATAGATTTTTTATTTGTACAAAATTATATTTATATATAGAATTTTAATCAGTTAAATATAAATTTAATATCTCTAAAAAAATAATATTTTTAATAAAAATAATATAATCTATTGATTATTTAGTTTTACATTTGATATGGAAAGAAAAATGCAATTTTTAACATTATATAACTTATATTGAAATAATTTGTTCAATAATATTTTAGCAACATAAAAACACATTTGATAATAAACATATTTGAATTATTAAATCTTATTTTAGTAAGTATACATACATAAAATCAAAAACACCTTTTTAATATTATAATTTTACTATAGGTACAATAAATTATACATATTAATTTATTTTATTTTTAAGTATTATACTTTTATTATTAAATAGAGATTTATTAAAAATAGTTTTATACAAACAAATTTTTTTTCATATGTAAATTGATGAATTTATTTCAAAACGTTTAATGCATTGCACATAATTTATATAATGATAAAAAATTCTATGAGATTTGCACTATTGTTAGTGGGAAGCGCTGCACAGAATGTGTACTGTATAAATTAGAAAAAAAATAATTATGAAAATGGCAATTAATTATCTAAATAATTGTTCCAGTGTTTGGAAAAATAACTAAAAAATTTTAAATAGTAAGCAAACGAAAAATGAATGTTGATTTTTGAATGACTGTATATTGTGTTGAAATTCTTTGAATGGAACATATTAATTTCGCATTGAATTCCATATGGATAATAATTATTGTATACGTGTCAGTGTGTTATTGTTACTGTGCATTTTACAAACGAGTTTTTAAGTAAAGCAAATTTTTACAAATATTTTTTAAGCATATTATTATCTAGAAGTTTGATTGTTTCAGAATGCAAGTTTATACCAAATTGATCATGCTGTTTGCGCTGATGGCGATAATGTTTGCAAGCATATTTGCAGCAGATGACCCAGGGGCTACTTCAGCTCCTGGCCAGTCTGAAAATGATGCAGACATGCGTACTCCTCCTTCTTAATTGAGTATGGTAATAAATATAAAATGCAAAAATTAATCTTGTTTTAATCAGTTTATTTTTATTTAGATTTTAATTATTTTGCTTGCTAAAAACTAATTATTGACAAATACTGTACAATAATAATTTATTGTGTAACGCGTGGAATTTTTAAATATCATAATAAAAATAAACTTGTTACTCATAGATTTGCTATAATATCATTTAATTAAAATAATGAACTATAGCAAACAAGGTATAACAAGCAAGATTAAATTTTTACATTATGGTGGCAAAATTCTAACATGTATCTTTATTATTTTAGATAATTTTACGAATAACTACAACTACTGGTGGAAAAATATTGTTTATCAATATTAAACTAAATTCTTTATTTAATTTGTAAAATACCAAGATATATTTAATTAAATATATATTATGTTTTATAATTGTAATTTTTAAAATTATTTTAATATATTAACATTGTACTGTACTATTAATTATGTATAAAACAATTAATATATTTATTCTAATTAATAAATTATAATAGGAAGCATAAATTAATAAGATTGCATAGATTATATTTACTGGGTTTATAATCTTTTAATGGCCGAGACATTACGCGTACACTTGAATACATTGTACCGCTAGTGCTGCGCCGAATCATATCCCGATCTGTCGTTTGACATACGGGTGCGCCGGAAGACATTGCTGTTCCACTACACGGTATACCTACCGGTGACGACAGCCGTGATTCTCAATCTACTCATATATTGGCTGTCGATTCGGTGGCCGATCCGTTCCCTAATGACCGCCGTTAGCTTACCGATCAAAACAACTATGAAAACATTAATTAACTCATTTCTTATTTATTTTATTTTAAAGTAATTAAATACAATGTAACAACTATTTATAATTTGTTAAAACAAACTTCCTATAAAATAAACAAATATTTGCATATTTAACCACAATTTAATTTTACTATTGTAATATCGAATGCATAAAATAATATACTAACTTATTTGTTCTTTAATTTAAGTGAATTTTATTTTTATCATATTAAAACGTATAATAAATTATTTATTTATATATTGTTAAATTAATATTAATTTTAAGAGGTTAATAAACCAACTAGATATATTGTTTTTGCAATTTTATTAAAATAATATTCTAAAATTTTATTAACAGAAAAATCAAAAATAAAAATAAATGTTTTATCTCATTATTTCAATATATACATTATTAAATAGAATAATTAATTAAATTATTAAAGATAATATTCTTGTAAATAGTATACTTTATTATTAATAATTATTTTTAATAATAATATTGAATATTACATTTAATAATAATTATAAAAATGACATTTTATTGCTGTGTTTTTATTGAATAAACATATTATATTTTATGGAAAATTTATTTGTTTAACATATTTTTTAAAAAGTATTGAAAATTGACAATAGAATATAGTAGCATTTCTAAATATTTACTTAATAGTTTTAAAAACTTATAAATTTTAATTAAAATAATATAAAAATATATAGACAAATATTATTTTATTATCTTTTAATTTACTTAATCATTAAAATTCTAAAACATTGTGTGGAATCTATTATACATTGCTAATTTTAATATAAAGCGTATTATAATATTAATTTTAAATATATTATAATTATATTTTTACAATTTTAAAAATTTTTAAATAGAATGGCAAGCTTAATTTTGAGCAAACCGCTGCCACCATATTTAATCGTAAAATCAGCCAATACACATTTGAGCAGAATTGGTCTGCATTTAGCAGAAAATTATCACGTTCAAATGAATCAAAGAAACTGGTTGCATCAACCCGTGCTAATATTAATTATGCTTGTTATTACTGTGATTAAAGCCATAATAGACTTATGTGTAGACAACAACTCCTATGTATTGGTAATTACGTCAAACTTTTCGCAAAACTTTAAGATGCGATACGAATGCAGTGTTGCGTTGATTCTGTTGGCATCGCTTGGCGTCGGTTCGCAACTTCTCTATTACTATAACTACAGAATTGGTATAAAACCGACTTTTCTCGCAGTGTTTGAAGTGATGGCGGGTTTGCGACCGCCGCTAGACGTCGGCCTAACCGATAAATATCAAACACATAAATTGGTGAAAAGTGCTAAACTATTATTACCTGTGATTAGATTTAGCAATGAAAAAAATATTCCAATATTAAATGTAATTATTAGCATGTTTCCAGGTATACTTAAATTAAATCTTGGTGAAATATTTGCATTTCTAATACCAAACACTGTTTTTTATTCGCTTGGACAATATTATTTATTAAATGCGCTTTTGTATCAAGTAACTTATTTTTATTTACTATGTCGTTACTTAAATATTAAATTGAGCTTGATAAATCAATCAATCAATAAATATAATAAAAAATCGCATTTTTTAAACATTAAAAAATTAAAATTTATTACTGATTTAAATTTCATTTATAATGAGATTTATGAGTACAATGTAACATTTTGGTCGAAATTTTTGGTATTATTTTGGGTAACGATTGGCACCGTTGATACAATTGCAATTTTTACATTATTATTTAAACCATTAACACTTGCATTTCAAATATTATGGATTTACGTGATAATAACCTTTACCATGATATTTTTATTTGTGTTATTTACTGCATCATCTGTTAATTTAAATGCTAACAAAGCGTATAAATTATTGAACCAAACATTTGTATTGCGATCGCAAAATTTAAGCATGTTAACTTGTAAAAGTAAAAGATATATATTTATATTTAACCAAAACATTAAGGTTTATATAGTTTTTCAATTAACTTATTTTATCATAATTAATGAAATTTAATTTTACATTGCATAAATAGCTAATGACATTTATTGAGAGATTATCGCATAATAAAGTCGGATTTTCATGCTATAAATTCTTTATAATTGACTACTATATTTGCCATGAAGTGAGTAATATATTTGTTATTTATAGATTTTTTATAATTTAATTATTATAATTTATTTTTTTAGATAATTGCGTTTTTTATAAGTCTGTTCTTAAAACTTATTGATATTTCATCTGAATAAAATAATGTTTTGTAAAAGGCAGTGTGTAATAAAATATAAAAATTAATTAGAAAAATTTTATATTAAATATAATTAAAGATACTTGAATAAATAAAAAGTTATTACTTAGATGATATTGCTATTAATTATTATATTACATTTTTGTTTTATATGCATGTTACTAAAATAATTATATAAAAAAATAATATAGTATATCTTTAATATTGACAATAATTACAAATAAATGTTATTTATTTGTTTCAAAATATTGCAAACAAATTATTTGTAATCAATATTCTGTAGTGAATATAATATTGTGTTTCAAAACAAAACTATTAAAATATAATTAGCGTATAATTGCTATCAGTATATTTTTAAATATATTTAATATTTAATGGTAAACTTATATTTCACAAATATAAACCATTATAAACTTAAGTTAGTAGTATGTTATAATTATTTGTATTGCTTAAAATAAATTATCTTATTTTTTTATTAAATGTAAATTATTTATAAGAAATTAATATAAAGGACTTTTTAAAAATAGAATTTTAATAATATATTAAAATTAAATTATTTACCACTTAATAATGAATCGTGCAAATATGCATACAGATAGACTGTTTGAAATTGTGTACAGATATAATCCCCAATATAAAGATCCACATAACGCTATTTATCAAAATAATAATCCAATCTGTAAACGTAACACTTGTTCTAATAGCAAGAAACTAAAATGTAAAAATACTTTAAAAATTATTTTTATAATTATGTCAATTATTGGACTCACATATCAAACGTCGACTCTATTATCGGTTTATATGAGCGACAGAACAGTCGCCAACACTCGTATCGAACGATTGGTTTACCGGAAAATACCTGCGATTACAGTCTGTTTGCCGACTATTATATCGATGGATATCTATGCAAAACAAAACCCAATATTTTATTCATTATTATCAAGTTACAATCAAAATGTTACTAATAAAACTAATATGAGCAATTTTAATAAATTCTATTACAAAAATTATGATTCAAATGCATATAAAAATCTAACTATAAATAAACTGTTTAAAGTTTCATATAAACTTGATCAAGGTTGGACATCACTTAACGACAAATATACAGATTATATTAATACAAATAATCAATATTTTATAAATAATACAAATATTGTTCAAACATTTATATTTATCAAAAATAAATTTAAAAATTGTTTTACATTTTTCGTTAAAAATATGGATACATATAAACAAATTGATGGCAAAATCAGCAAGTTAAAAATATTTTTAATGCATAATGCGTTATGGTATCCGTTCATTCCATACATAGAGAATATATTTGTATCAATGCATGCATTCAATGAATTACCTAATTTTGGGAATATTGACAATTATATTAAGTTATCGTTTGGTATACATAATGTATTTTATTTCAATGAAATCCAAACCAAATATCACACGAATTGTCGTATTTATAGCGCAAACAATAGCCGAACGGATTGTATCGATCAGTGTTTGACTGACGCTATCGAACGACTATACGAACGCAAATCCGATTGCATTCCAAAGATATCGAACATTTGGTATAAAAAACAATATTTTAATAATAACACATATTTTTGCCACAATCATGGTAAAAGTAATAAAAGCAATATAATTAATAAATGCAATAAAATCTGTATCAAAAATTGCAAATCAAGATTATATAATTTTATGAGAATACTTAGCCATAAATTACACAAACCCAGGTTACATTATTTCATAATAGATGCATGGTATAATCCAATGCCGGATACAATTATTGAACATCGGCAAGAAATGGAATTAATAACATTCCTGTCCGAGTTTAGTGGGCTTTTAGGTATGTGGTTTGGAACGTCGGTTTTACATATTTTTACCATCCTATTTAATTTAATTAATGCAAAACATAAACAAGTTGCAAATACAAAATACAATAATTATGTAAACTTTGGTAAGATTAGCAAGATATTTAAAACAACAACAATTGTATTGTGTATTTGCGGTATGTTGTATCAATCATCATTTTTGATATCAACATACCTGTGCCGACGGATAGTCGTGTCGATGCGCGTCGAGAGAAGCCAAAGCATACAAATACCCGAAATATCGATAACTTATCCGCAGTTCCTATCGATGGAAAAGATTGCAAACTATTGGCCAAATACTCGGCCGTTATTTAATAAATACATGCGTTTAACGCAAAATACCACCAAATATTCAAATAAAAATTACATTGATACTGTTAATCAGATTCATGCTAATCTTGCTTCACATTCTGAAAACGCAACAATTTATACACTGTTTAAAAGTCTGAGTTTTAATCCGTTGTCGGAAACGGCGAATACATATTCCTATATCCGAGTGATTGACTCGAATCGGACGGTCGCTGACCGGCAACCCATACACCGGTTCGAGACGTATTCGTTTGGAAGAAAATGTTTGACTTTCTTCAGTCATTCGCACAAAAAGTGGCAAAACATTGATTACAAACTCAAAGACATTATCGTTAATATACAACATAATGACAGTTGGTTTCCGTACAACAAGTATTGGATGTCTTCTTTAGAATTCTTATTACTATCAATACATTCGTCGCATTTAAATTCGGAAATAAATTTAAATAAAATATTTCAAAAATTAAGCATGGGTTACGAACATACTGTAGAATTTAACTCAATATATGTAAGACTACTGCCGGCGCCGTACGAAAGCAATTGTCGAACATATGATTTGGACGACACGTATAGTCATATAAATACGAGAATCGATTGCATGAATATGTGTTTAATTAACACTATGTTTAAGAAATGCAATATTTCCTGTATTTATAGAAATTGGTCTTATTTTATAAAATTTGATAACTTTATAAACAATGTAAATACTCGGTTTTGTCAATATAGTTTTGAAATTATGTCATGTTTTAATAATAATTCTCAAAATGTTGAACATTATTGCACCAAATATTGTCGAAATGATTGCATTGAAAATATATACTATTTTGGCCTAAAATCGCGCAAAAGTTTATCGTTTGAAGAAAAAACTGCGAAAATACGTATAAAACACAACCGAATGTCGGATCAGGTTTACGAACATATGCCCGAAATATCAATAATTACATTAATTTCAAATTTGGCTAGTTTATTTTCTATGTGGCTTGGTTTGTCGTTTCGTAACACGTTTGATTTTACAATTAATTATTTGTTATTATAATTATTCAATAGGTAATTATTTGTAATATGAAGAATTACATATTGTTTATATAATATTAACCAATTTATATAATATAAATTACTATGTTAAATAAAATCTAATATTAAACCTATTTATGTGTTAAGATGCAATTATCTTAACATTATTTTAATCATAAATTAAATACATATTTTTATTAAACAAATTCTTGAAAAATTAATAAAAAATTTAATATACAGTAAGCTTAAATCTATATAATTTTACATATGCTATAAAGAATATAATTTCTTAAAATACAAAACTAAACTTATTTTACTTATTATAAATTTTGTCTGTACAGTATTTGCTATGTTTTCTGGATTGATATAATATGAATAACAAAACTGTCAAAAATGATAAAAGCTATCTGTGAATTAAATATAGTAAACACATAACACAAGTATGGCACAAGAATTATACAGTTTAATGCATGGCAAACATTATCTATTAATTTTATCAGATTTCTTTGAGATTTGCACTATGAATTATTCAAGGTTAACTCGGTGGTATACCCGATTTGTATTGAATTCATTTGGGTATAAAAAGAATCTGTATAGTAAATTGAAATAAAATAATATTTTTTAATTCAAGTTAGTTATAAGTGTGTATTAATTCAGTTTTCAATATATTATTAGTTTTAATTAGTTTGTGTTAAAAATGTCAATTCTATCGCAAATATATTCATTCTTTTTCGCCGACGTCTGGACAACGCTATTGAGTCTAACGATCGGTTACTTAGTTTACAAACTGTCGGCGTTTTACGTCCGGGTGTTTACACTACCGCCCGGACCGCTACCCATACCCCTGTTGGGCAATATTTTGCGTGAGTTTTAATACTTGCTATTATATTTACATAGTATAAAACAAAACTATTTGTAAAATAATTGCTAGCGTTTTATTTATTAATATTTTATTAATTAATCCAACTATGCAATTTTTGTTATTCGGCGCCAGTATTCCGAAACCCCGACCACTGGAACAATGTGTTAAGAAAAATGGCCAAACAGTACGGCCCGGTATTTACGTTCTGGATCGGCGCCGAACCGAGCGTTTTCATCGCCGACATCGATGTTATTCGCGATAAGTTTCGCCGAAACGAGTTCGCCGGCCGACCCAAGTCCTACTTCGGTAAAAAGAATTTAGCATTTCTATTTTAAATAAGAAAAGTACTACTTAATTTTATCATGATAAACAAGGCAAATCATTTTCGAATGATAAGTATTCAGACGTCGCGTTTACCGATTACGGGCATAAGTGGGAAGCACTGCGAAGGGTTGCCCACTCGGCTGTTCAGTATGTATCTTTTTAATTATTTTTGTTTGTCTAAAATGTAAAAATTAAATAAAATTAAATTTCTATGTTAATATCGGTTATAAAATAAATAAAAATACTTATTAATATAATAATAAATATTATAAAAATATTTAATATAACATAATATTTAATTACTATATTAATCTATTATTTTATACGTAAATAAATTATAAATATCAATAAAATGTACAAAATTTAAAATATATGCAGCATAATCCTTATAAACTATCTTTATGTAAATAAAAATGTTACTTTTTATAAACTGTGTAGAAAATACTCGACGAACGACAGACTCGCATATCTCGCGAGTGATTGCGTCGACCGAACGGTTAAACTGATGATCGATAGGGAGGGCATCGATAAGCCGTTTGAACCGTTTAACTACATATACTACACATTTCTCAATATACTCTGCACCAGTGCTTTCGGCAAAGGGTAAATATACAAAATATTACATAATAAAATGGACAAACTAATTATCACTAGTTAGAAAATATTTATCTAGATTATTTCCTAATACTCTATTATAATGTAGTTATGATATGGAAGACGAGGAATACAAACAAATCAAATACATACTGAAAGACATAAACGCTGAGATCGGCACTCGACTCATGCTATGGGAGTTCTCGGCACTCATACGGCTGTTGGACCGCAAAAAAGTTAAAAAATTCGAGGACATGACCGACGATACATTCGAATCAATGCGAAAGAAGTTTACCGATCATTACGTTGATTACGAACCGTCGATCGAACGGGACTTTTGCGATGCACTCATCGCCGCGAAGAACGAGGCGTTATGTGAGGGCAAGGAGTCGGCGCCCTATCTCACCGACGCTAACCTCGGGATGACTGTAGTCGACCTGTTCTTCGCCGGCACCGACACCTCGCAGAATACGTTTCAATGGATTGTACTGTTTATGGCGTACTATCCGGAACGGCAGCGCCGACTGCGCGAAGAGATCGATAGCGTAATCGGCGACCGAATGCCCACTCATGACGACCGCAATCGTTGCC
>JAQIXC010001763.1:0-13158 GCA_034697605.1 Metabelba pulverosa
AAATTGTTTCGAATCTTGTTATTAGTGACCAGAGCTTCGATTTGGTGTTAAATTGAAGTCGAAAATCGTTTACACATACCTATGACACCAACGAGTGAATTCTATTTAAATAAAAATTTTATTATAAAATATGTGTGTTGTATTAAATATAAATTAATTTAATTATTTAATAATAGAGAAAATTATAATAGTCAAACAAATTTTGAAATAATTATTATAATAATAACCAGGCTAAATAAAATAAAGTACAAATATTATATAGTAACAATATAGGTATTTTAATTATACTGTAGGAAATTAATTATACTGCCGAAAAACATTGTATTAATAAATAGACAGAATTATTTAAATAAATCATAAATTAATTTGCTATCAAAGATTAGTTGTGATGTTGCTAATTATTATATTATTAAAGTTTTATTTAAATTTTGTTTTTAAAATGTCATAATAACTTATATACAAATGTTACATTAGCTCGTAAAATATACTTAAATAATTTTTAATTGATCAGTATTACACATACAGTGTTGTCTAAATTTTTAATTTATTAATATCAAATATAAAAGTTAGCATTCATTAAAAATTTTCTGCTATACAGTATAATTAATCACCAAACCATAAATTATATGCAATTTATTTCATTATGAATAAAGTAAAAAATACGTCAATTTTATATCATTTAAAGACCGAATTTGTCATTTTTAAATAGATCTAATCAATATTTACATATTTATATATGCTTAATAGTAAGTTAGTAAATAATATTTGAATTCTGAATAAATTTATGCTAAATTTTATGCTGAGTGTATAAAGTAATTATAAATTCACCATGAAATTAAAGATGTTGATGCGTATGAAAAATCTAAAAATCAAAGAATATTCTGCAGTCAATAACAAATTGATAGATAAATATATAAATAATATTCAGAATAAATTAAATAACAAATCAACAAAAAGACATATAATAGTGAATAAATTTATATATTCTGTCATTATATTTGTATTGATTAAAGTAATAGTTTGCTATAAACTGAGCGATGTAATGTGTTGGTATTTGTTTGATTTGACACTGTTTTTCGGTGGTATTCGCAAATACAACACGTATTGGATGTGTTTCGGCTGTCTGTTCGGTATATTTGTGTTTCGATTATTTCATTTGAATGTAACGAACAAATCGATGAAATGGATTGAAGTGTTCGAAGTAATTCGCGGCAGCGCTCCACCCGATCTCATTGGCATTAGCAAGAATAATTATACGCAGATATTTAAACTTCGATTTTTTGCCAAGCTTGTCTACAAAATGCTGCATTTTATTCATATTTCAGTCGGTAAGTTGCAATAAATATAAATTAATATATTTTTCACTGATTTAAGCATGGTTATATTTGAGCATTTTACATTATATCTCTAATACCGTTCAGTTAATAATTGATGATTTTGTACATTTTACCAAAATAAATAAGTTAATTTAATTTAATATGTTAATTTGATAATATATTGATATGTTATTTTTAAATGTTTAAAGAACTTAATAGTATATCAAATTATAAATATAATATAAACATAGTTTAGATTTAAAATATTTATCAATAAACAAAATACTTATAGTATATTTATTTATGAAAGAAATTATTACAGTTACTTTATTACTTAACAAAATAAGCTAATATTTGTAAAATTATTGATATGCATTGATTAATGTTATTGTTATTGATGTTTACTATGATATTTTAGTATTGCTATTTATTCTGCTGGTAATTGCTATCGAAATCGAATTCTATACAATCGACATATTTTTTGTGACATTATTGCCGAAAATCGTTACATATCTCACATTCTTTACAATAGTCACCGATACGATCATATTATTCACATTCATAGCAATATTAATATGTTATTTCTACATTCGAATTACGGCTATAAACAAAATATTTGTTGTTATAAAAATCGTTAATAATTACCGGATTAATCAGAATTCTCTATGTAAAGATTTGATCATGTTTATTGAGCAACACAATCAACTATGCACAGCATTTAACAAGTATAATAAGTTTTGGAAGAAAGTTTATTCTACGCAACTGTTCACATTTGCCCCGATCATTTTAATATTTATGCATCAAGTTTTATTCGAACAATTAAACATGATGGTTTATCTATTTTTTCTGTTTATACTGATTAACGGCGTATCTTTTACTTTATCATTCCAATTTTTCGGCGCTTACTTGTCATTTAAAATGCATAAATCGACGAAATATTTACCGCCTTTTCAATGGCGTATAAGTCGTCAACATTTGCGACAAAAGATCAAACTTTTGTCGTATTTCGAGAGACTATTGACTAAAAGAAAAATTGGTTTTACGATCGGATCTCTCGCTGTACTCACATTTTCGATATTTTCGCAGGTAATTACATATTGCTAAATTTTGTTGTATGTTAAATTGCTATGCTACTCAGATTAGTAAGAATAATGTAAATCTGTTTTACATAAATAAATTAAATTATTAATTGTTTTTAATTTATTTTTTCAGATTATTGTTCGATACGTACGATATTTTATATTAATTCATAAATTTGCGCAGAAGTCTAAATCAGAAATTATTAATGGTTAGTTTAATAACTGCCGAACATGCTAAATTTTTAATGTCAAAATCTGTGTTTATTAAACTCTATGTTGCATTAACTAATCCATAAACAATTACGATAATTAAATCATAATTGTATTATATAATGCAAGCTTATTAATAATTTATATTTATCCATGTTATACAAATAACTATAAAAATTAATTAACAAAACATAACTATACAAGTTTTACAATTTTTAAACTAATCATGTTAATATTTATTGTATCTAACATAATTAACAGAAATAAAATTAACCCATATTAACAATTAAGATAAACTCTAATTAAACTACTATGCTATTGATGTATATGTATGTTTATATAATTTATTAATTATAAATACTTTTAACGTTAAAATATAATCATTATTTATTTTAAAACGAAAAAATAATTATAAATAAAAAATATTGATTGTTGCAATAGTATTAAATAAATTTAAAATGTAAATACTTAATAAATCATCTTTGTTTTTATAAATTATAGATTACATATATTTTTATAATATAATTTATCAATGTCAATTTAATGATCAAGGCACCTATTAATGCAAAGAAATTATACAAACATAAATATATTATAATTGGCATTGTCTTTTTAAACTCAGAGTATAATAAGATTACTTGACATATTTTATAAATATACTAGATTAAACTAGCGAGTAAAACAAAAATTAAACATGAATTTAAAACTATTAGCTCGTATAAAAGACCTGCGATACAAACAATATTCTGAAGTACATAACAATTTAATTGATAAGTATTTGAATGAAATCAAAAATAAATTAAGCAATAAATCAACAAACAAGCAGGTAATAATAGACCGATTACTTAACGCTAATCTGATCATTGTTTTGATCAAGCTAATAATTTGCTACAAGCTAAACGATAAAATACGACTCTATTTGTTTGATTTCCCGATGTTTTTGAGCGGTGTTCCCATTTATAACACGTGTTTCTCGAGTTTAGGCCAATTGTACGGTCTATTCCTCTTTCGGTTATTTCATTTGAATGTAACGAACAAATCGATGAAATGGATTGACGTCTTCGAAGTGATTAGAGGCAGCGCTCGGCCCGAACTCATCGGTATTAATAAACAATTAGATTTCAGACTGCTTTATAAACTTCGACTTTTTGCCAAGTTTGTTTACAAGATGCTATATGTTGTTCACATTTCAGCAAGTAAGTTAAATAAAAACAAAATTAACTCATAGTAGTTTAATCATATGGATATTGTAGGTTTATACAGTTACTCATATTGTGATAAAATATATGTATATTATTAACTTATGAATACGAAGCGCATAAATCAATCGTGTTTAACTTTGCCCACCTTTCTTTATCAATGTAATAAATATATAGAAAAATTTAATAAGATTGATTTATGCAATCTATATTTATGAAATACAGTAATAATAAGCAATTTTACTTTTATATGCTTACTATTTTATTGGATATAATGTATCTAAGAAATTTCTAAGCATTTATAAAGTAATTAAAACAAGTTACTATAACAATTTAATATTAATTGCACAATCTAATTTGTGTTTACTTAGCACTACTATTCGTTTTGCTTATAATTGGCATTGAAATCAAATTCTATACAATCGACACGTTTTTGGTGTCATTATTGCCGAAAATGGTTTCATATCTCGCATTCATTATCATAATGACCGATGCGATGCTATTATTCACATTTATTACACTGGTCATATTTTATCTCTACATTAAAATCAATTCAACAAATAAATTATTCTTTGCTATAAAAATCAACAATAATAATAAAATTAATCATACTTATTTGTGGCCGGAATTAATACTGTTTATTCAAGATCACAATCAGCTATGTCTATTTTTCAGCAAGTATAATACGTTTTGGTCGAAAGTCTCTTCAACGCAATTGTTTACACTTACCCCGATCATTCTAATGTTTATGCACCAAGTTCTTTTTGAAAAGCTTGAGCTGCATGTTTATTTATTTTTTTTATTATGGTCAACGGCGCTTTATTTATTCTATCATTGCAATTTTTCGCCGCTTATATATCGTTTAAAATGCATAAATCGGCGAAATATATACCACGTATTCAATGGCATATAAGTAGAAGACATTTGAGACATAAAATTAAACTTTTGTCGTATTTCGAAAGACTATTGACTAAAAGGAAAATTGGTTTTACGATTCGATCTCTGGCTGTACTCACATTTCCTATATTTTCACAGGTATTTTAAACTTGATAAAACTTTTCTATCTTGTAATAAACGATGTGAATATATTAATTTACACATTAATGTATAGCATTTTTAGTGCTGTATTATAAACAGGAAAAATAATTCTAGTTCCAAAGTAGTTTACTAACAGGTTACTTTTCACTAATTTATATTTCTATAAACTTTTAGCTGGAATTATAGTAATATGTAATTTTATTATTTGTAAAATTCTCAACTTTTATTGAATTAATTGATTAAATCATTGTATTGTTTATGATATTTATTATTATTTATAAACATTACAATGAGTTTATCAATTATTTTAATAAAAGTTGAGAATTTTACAAATAATAAGATTACATATTACAATAATTCCAGCTAAAAGTTTAAAGGAATATAAATTAGTAAAATGTAACCTGTTAGTAAACTACTTTGGAACTAGAATTATTTTTCCTGATTATAAAGCTCATAATTTATATATCATTGTTATATTAAATGCTAAAATTATTATTAATTTTACATTTCTAGATTATCGTGCGATACGTTCGATATTTTATTTTGATTCATAAATTTGCACAGAAAGCTAAATATGAAATAAATTCTCAATAGTTTATAAATTGTATATTGCATACATATACAGTATAAACGTATTACATATCATTTCTAATTAAAAATTTATTTATATTTTTCAAATATGAGTTTTTCTGAAATAAAGTAACTTTATTAAGAATATTTATTGATAGTTTTATTACTAAACAAATGTTTACTTTATAAATTTTATTTATAAATACGAGTTTCTACTTAATATTGCCAAGCAAAACTATATCACGCATAAATAGTAACTTTATTATTTATTGCATGCAATGAAATCAATATTTATTTTAAATGTTATAATTTATTATACTACGTACAATATAAGCTATTTCATAATTGTTAAGTTTAATTATCGTAAATAAAAAAATTAATTTGACGTTTATAATTTATTAACATATTATGAATAATTTTAAAAACAAAACAAAAACGCAACTTATTTAGCAGGCTAAATTTAGTAGTAAACAATTTATAGTAAATTGAGTAAACAAGTTATTAAGTTTAAATTTACAAACTAAGTCTTTTATAATGTTCCGTAATATTAAAATAAAACAATATTCTAGTATTAACAATAAGCTGGTTGATTTCTATTTAGATCAAATTAATAATCACTTAAAGAATAAAAGAAAAATTAAACATATTATAATTGAAAAATTATTATTTATAAATTTAACAGCAATATTTACTAAGTCATTAATTTGTTATAAACTTATTAATGATTTACGCATTTATTTGTTTGATATATCAATGTTTTTGGGAGGCGTTCAAGTTTATAACAGCCATTTTATTACCATGGGTATTTTATTTGGTATATTACTGTTTAGATTAATGCATTTGAAAACTTCAAAACAATTGACTGAATGGATAAAAGTGTTTGAAGTGATAGGCGGCGGCGCTAACCCCAGGGCAATTGGGTTCAATAAAAATAATATTAATATGCTATACATTTTAAGATATTTCGCCAAGTTTATTTACATTATTTTATTTATTATCTTACTTATAGTTGGTAAGTTACTTGTTACACTATTAACAAAATGTTTTAAATTATATAAATTAGTATTTATATTTAGTTTTCATATAAATTTTATAAATATTATAATGAAATATTTTTATAGATATATTATTTAAATATAAATTCTATAATATGCATATTATTTATATTTATATATTCAATTTATTTATGCTTGTTTAAATTCTATGTAATATAACATAAATTATTTAATACCAATATAATATGTTATGTTATTATATTATAATATGTAATAATATGTTATAATATGTTAATATAATATAATACCAGTATATTTAATATGCTAATATATAATAATTTATTCTATACTAATATTATTTTAAAATAATTATTATACAATAAATATATAATAATTTTAATTATAAATAATTATAATCTTAATTAATTTTAATAATTTCAGATTTGCTATTCGTTTTACTATTTATCGGAATAAATCTAAGATTTCCAACAATTAATGCATTTCTAATCGCATTGTTGCCACAAATACTAACAATGATTGCAGTTATCACTATTGTTGGCGACGCTGTAATCATATTTGCATTTAGCACAGTTATCATATTCTATTTATGTTTAAAAATTAACATAATAAATAAACACATCTTCAGCATGAAGATATATTACAACAGAAAATATGAAATAATTCTAATGATAAATTTAATCAAGTATATAAATAAACATAAAAGATTGTGTGCGACAATCATGTCGTATAATAAGTTTTGGTCAAAAGTTTACACTGTTCTTTTATTCACATTTGCCCCGATCATTTTGATCTCGGTACACCAAGTGTTTTTTGAGCAGCTTGAATTGGAAATGTTTGCATTGTATTTATTTCTATTTGTAAATGGATCGCTGTTTACTATAGCATGTCAGTTTTTTGGTGCTTTTATATCATTTAAATTACATAAATCGGCGAAATTATTATCGCGTTTTCAATGGCGCATAAGTGGCCGACATTTGCGGCTTAAGATCAAACTTATGGCGTATTTCGAAACGCTTTTGAGTCGAAGAAAAATTGGTTTTACTATTGGAAGCATAGCTGTACTCACTTTTCCCGTATTCTCGCAGGTATTTCTAACTTGCTAAAATAGCTACGTGTTTGTTTTAGGAAAATTATTTGGTTTTAATATTTTATTTTAATTAATATAAAATATTTTTTTTATAGATTATTGTGCGGTATATTCGATATTTTCTTTTACTGCATAAATTTGCCCAAACTTCAAAAATGCAGAATTGAACAAGTTTATCTTTTTTTTAATGTAATGTATAAAATTAAATAATTAATTTATTTTAAATTTAATTTGTTGTTTATTTTGAAATTAACTAAATTATAATGTATCAGGTATATTAAAAAGGTAATACTTTAAGCCAGTCTAATTTTTTTTATTATACATTAGCAGTATTATTAAATACTTATAAGGCATATTATTGCTAAAACAAATTAATTTTTATGTTGTATACAGTATATTAATTAAACATGTAGATTAGTTTATAAAAAGCGCTGATATTTTTAGCAACTATTGTGCAGAACTATTATTTAGATTATAGTTTCACAAACATTGTTTAATTTGTTATGTGTATTTAGATAAATTAATTAAATATAAATATTAAAAATTACAAATTAATGTGACAATTTAGTTTTAAAATTATTATTGATTGTTGTTATTAATACACTGAATATGTTAATACTGTACGTTTTAAAAGTTAAATCTTATTGCTATAGATTTCGTGGCAATTAGCGGTGAAAACGTTTATTTGCGGCAACACATGCCGATTGTTAAGCACTTTACCCTCATTATAGGCCGAGTCCTCATCGCACTTGCGGTCGAATATCAGTGTAATTATGTTATTGAATGGCCGCTCGATTAGTATGTAAAACAGGAATGCGATGAATGCCGAGATTATGAAGTCGATTGTTATGTATTCGATCTGTTAATTAAAATTAATAAGTATAAAAACAGTGTATAAATTTATATGCAATAAATTATTATAACTATAAATTATTATTATATTTTTAAATATATTATAAAACTAATCTCTACCACTGTCATGATAAAAGCGATAATTAACTCTATCAAGATTAATTATTTATTAAATGATTAGTACTATAAAAATTAAAATAAGTTATATAACATGATAAAAATATTTGTTAGGCTCACCAGCAACTTATCGGTCATGACGTATGTGTCGCGAACGGTGAACATGCGATACGAAAGCGGAAGGAAATGCAAAATATAAATACCGAATGAGAGTCGCGACACCACTTGGAAGCCATACCACGAGAACACCGTCTCCAGGAATGCTGGACAACCGGCACATTACGCAACAAATACATAACAAAATAAATTTAACAACAAGTGCAAATAAAACAAACAAAACCACAATTATCAAATATCGACAGACACAACACTAACAAGATTATTTTGCCTAGTTGTCAAGTTGCGCATGATTAATTGAAACCATAATTACAATTATAATTCATTCATAATCTATAATAATTAACACATTAATTGTTTAATTGTTTATTTGGATTATATAATTTAAACTAGCTACAATTAATGCGATAACTATTCTCATTATTATTTATTAGATTTAACATGCACTTAACTAAACCAAACAAACAAAAATCTCAACACTCGACACGTACCGGCCCTCCCGATGCACAGCGAGAAGAGTATCCACGAAATGGCGATACAGGCGAACAGTTTGCCGAACGAGAACCAGAGGAGCACCGACGACTTGGGCGGGGAGGCGTTGATCGTGTGCAGCGTCATGTACCAGTACATGACGAGGCCGATCGTGGCGAACGAGAGCAGCCAGAGCAGCGACTCCCAGCGCCGCGTGAGGCCCTCGTAGGTGATGCCGCGGCGCACCAGGTACCCGATGAGTATGCCGATGAAGAACGAGACGATGTACTGGTTGATGCCCATGTGGAAGGCGACGAACGCCTTGGTCATTTCCTCCAGCGAGTTGATGCCCAGCGGGTCTAGATACGTTTTCTGCCCGAATAGATGCCTGGGCGATATGCTCGCGTAGCACCCCGATAGTATTATGGCTATTGTTAGGCTTAGCCCGCATTTCGGGTATTTGTATAGTAATAGTACGACCAGTGGTGCAATCACCTGTAGTTGGAATAGCGACGAAAGGAACCAGGTGGGCGGATTGCACTGGTAGGTAAACATTAAAACATTAAATTCTACCTGTTAAAAGTTGTAAAAATTATCAAGTATTTTATCTGTTTTATTTCTTTATAATTTAATACTAATATAATAAAAATAATAATACTACTAATTAAAATGCGTATTAAATATTCATAGTGATTATGTGTTTAAGGTAGGTTATTTAAGAAAATTAACTTGTTAAATTGTAGTGGAATTGTAACAAGTTCTAACAATATCAAGTTTGTTTATTTATTAGTTAAGTATTCTAATTAAACAATAAATATACTGTATTAAATGTTATGTTAGCACTAACTCGGTAGTATAATGTTAAAAATTATTATGCTATATTTGAAATTTATAAATGAGCTTGTTAGATAGTTATGAAGTATTAATATGTAGCAAGTACGAACAATGGCAAATCCGGGTCCGAAGTCGAATACGTTGTGATCGGATTGAATGCGATAGTTGCTAAAGAAGAAGAAGCTGGAGAATAGACTGTAGCTATCTTTGCAAGATGGCATGATCAGATTGACGCCGTAGTTCCAGATCGGGCCGTCGCCCGTCAACGGGAACAGCCAGAACAGGAGCAGTACGATGAACATCGGCGCCGAGTACTTCAGCCACAGCCGTATCAAATACGTCGCGTAATTGAATCGACCCCTCGTTTTGTGCAGTTTTCCGTACAGGCCGTACGACACCAGTAGTCCGCTGTCGATGCGACGTATGTTAATCGAGTTATTTATACAGTATAATAAATTGGGTAAAAATGCGTAAATATTAATATAATGTATCAATGATATCAATTATACTTAGGTTGTAAATTAGCACTAAAAATAGTTCTTGATAAAGTTTAACTAATAAAATTATTGTAATAGCGATTTGAATAATAAACATGTATAAAACCTGCTTTTATAACATAGAAATATATTTTAAATAAGCGTAACAAGTTAGTTTGATAATTTAATTTGTGAAAATGTATATACCAGGTAATATTTTAAAAACAAAATTTGTAATTAATACAAATAATTTATATTTTCTTATTGCATGTTATTAATCTAAGTAATATTATATATCTCTATCATTTTGTAAAACTTAGATTGATCATTTAGAATAATTTACACATTATTTTATTAGTTTACAAAATATTTTATAATGTATTGTATGCTTTACAGTGTAAAGTTTACAATGAGAGTACTCGCCTGATAATGAACATGGTATCGATGATGAGTATGTTGCGGGCGAAAAAGTACTTGTTGTAATAATAGACCTTGGTAATGACCGAATTGAGAATACGGCGAAAGGCGATGGTCGACATGAATGGCGTGAAGAGATACATGTGATCGACGCACACGTTGATGATGAGGAGGAATCGGATCGCGTCGATGCAGACGAACCGCTTCGGTCCGGTCGCCGCGAATAATAGCTTGATGTTCGAGCCGAGCGAGAAGCACAGGCAGATGCGCTCGAACGTCGACGACGGCTCGCTCGCTACCATGCTGCTATTGGTTTGCCGCGTATGATGGTTTGTGTTCTTCGCAGCCGCCGCCGCCGCACCCGTAGCCTTCGATTTGCAGTATTTGTATATCAAGTCCATGATGTTGCATGTTATTGATACGGATATGATTAGTGCGAAAATTGCTCTGTGTAAAAGTATTTGTGATAATTAAAATTACAACGATATAAACTATGAACTTTTAAATAAGTTACATTGAAAATTTTTGATAGTTATCGTATGTGCGCTCGCCGTGGCGTACGTAGCAGTCGGGCAGTAGCTCGATCGGCAGGTGCGTGATTGGGTAGACGACTGTAAATGGCAAGTATATTTTATATGTATTATTGAGTAAAACATTCCGCCTTGTTTAATTTAAACTACCACTTGTTACGATTTGCTAACTTATCATTCAGTATATCAAATTTCATGGAAGTTTATAAATTTAGCAAGCGCTTAATTCACCAAGTTTAATCGCTAGTTTAGTCGCCATTTTAATCGTAGCAGGTAAGTTGTAATTTAACATGTAACAAGCATAAATATTAAGCAATGAATGCTTTTTTGACTCTGTGATCAAGGTTAAACGCAAAACAAAAAATCGTTACACTGTGTAAAAATCATGTTAACATGTAGAATAAAATATATAGAAATTGTTTCTTGTATCTTTTACGAACTTTTATTGATGAGCGTTTCGATGTCGCGGGGCCGGCACGTGTCGGGCATGCAGGTGCCGAAGCGGAACGTCGCGCCCCTCTGGTTGTTGAGTATTTCGATGAGTTTGAAGACCGTGAGGTAGTGGTCCATATCGTAGTTGGAGAGGAATGCGACCAACTTTTCGTAGTAGCGCCGGTGCGACAGCTGCCGCGCGGTCGGCCGCTTGTCCCGCGGCCGCAGTTTCGGATACGGAATGATCACCTTGGCCAGGCAGTACTGGCCGCGAATCGGCGCGCCGCCGCCCGCCGTCGTCGCCATACTGTCGGCCGGGCTCTCGATGCCCAGGCATTCGTCGTATTCGCCGAAGTGCGAGACTGTGCCCTCGGCTATGCCCGTCGGTATGCGGCCCGTCGAGTCCAGGACTGGTAAGTGTGGTAAGGGTTTAATTTAGCACTGTACAGTTTTAATTAGTAAACAGTATGTTTTTTTGCAATGCCTTCCGTAACTCAATAAAATTATTTTAAAAATTTGATTTTTCACTACACTTCTCGTTATCGCTATTTATTCACATTCACTTCATTGGCATGCAGCTTTTTAATAAAAATATTTGAAAATTTTATATTTTAATTATATTTTTAATAAAATTGTAATTGTAAAATAATTATCATAATAATTGTAATTATATTACAGTCTAAAAATAGAAATAAATATTACTATCGTTAACAGGTTCCAACTATTTAATAATATGATAATTATATAAGCATGCAAAAAAATGTATAAATGCTTTTTTACAGTTTGCAGAAATTTGATAGTGTTTTGATTTAGTAGTGCTAGATTAGCTTATGATTTAGCTATATAATATTACTAAAATATCAAGTAAAATTCAAATAAAACTACAAACCGTTTGCGATTGCGTTTAAATATATGAGCTAGAATAATAGATAATAACAAGATTTTTATATGGATCTAAAAAATCCCACTTGGTCAAACAATTAATTGGTTTATAAAAACTATTAATACGTTTTAATAAAATAATAACAATATTAAGTAAACACATTATACAAACTTACTGTGTAATTATAAAAATTGATTCGTCTTTACAAATAAGCTATAATGTAAATACTATTAGCATGAGTAAATGTGACGAAATAGTTGCACATCAAAAGTTTAAATCATTACTTTAATAAATTAATTTTTATTATTTTAATAATTTATTATTTATATATAACTTACACTGTCAAATTAAAAAAATAAACTAGTAAAATAGCAAGCAACATACACTTGATAGCCCAGAGCTCCTCGCGCCCAATCGCCTTGGCCACTTCGATCATCGACAGCAAACAATCCATCGGTATATCAATACTAAAGAATATTTCGACGAATTTCGCCAAATCATCGCTCGATAGCAC
>JAQIXC010001764.1:0-13153 GCA_034697605.1 Metabelba pulverosa
TGTCAGCACAAGTATTGGCCGATCGGACGGACAGAGGAGCAGACGTTGTGTCGTATCTACTACTCGGCCCTCAATTTCAAAGATATTATGTTAGCCACCGGTTAGTCATATCATTTCAGTTTAAACTCATTGCTAATATTTTTTATTAATTTAATTTATAATACACTGCTTTTCAAATTAATTATTACTCAAAGTACTGAATAATCTAAATACTGTATATTCTAAAAATATATTATCTATAAAAATAACTTTTTTCAATATGCAGAATTTATAAATTATTATAAAGAGCGGAATCGCTTGGAAACGCTATTATTTTCAAATAATTTTTCTTGAAATAGCTCTCAAATACTTTTATTTAATAGATTAAACATTAAACCAACCCTTAATATAATATTTATACAAATAATATAATTTAACTATTTCTTTCATACACTTTATTAATAACTTTTGTGAACTTACTAAAAAGCACAGCGCATTTGAAATTACCCTACAGTAATAAAGTAACATGTAATACTAGTTAGTTTAAACAAGACAAAAAATCTAGAAAAAGATGTTTTATTGTACCAATTTTAAATCTACTACAATGATATACGCTCCGCTTATATTCTAACCCAAACATTATAACTTTTAATCTATCAAGCTTAATTATAAAGTTTAAATTTTTAAAATTAAATAATAATATAACTTAGTAAATTACTTTTATATTAACCCGGACAGGGAGACTGGCCAATGACGAGCACTCGGATGTACTCGGGTTTGAGTTCAGCGGAATCGACGAAAGCGGTGGTCGAGTGATGGGAATGACGGCATCGAAAGCATTGGCCACTTCTCTCGTTCTAAGCGATGAACAGTTCGTATGGCCGGTGCCCGAGCACTGGTCGCTCGAAGACGCGGCTACCGTTCCCACCGTTTATGCGACCGCTTATTATGCGCTCATTATTAGAGGAAAACTGAGAGTCGGAGAGAAAGTATTGATTCATTCGGGAAGTGGAGGCGTAGGTCAGGCGGCCATCAGAGTCTGTCTGAGCTATGACTGCCAACTGTTCATTACTGTCGGTTCGGACGCCAAACGAGAGTTTCTGCGGAAACTCTTCCCAACACTGACTGACCGGCAGTTCTCGTCGTCGCGAGACTTGACTTTCAAAACACATGTAATGAACGAAACGAACGGTTCGGGCGTTGATGTCGTCCTTAACTCGTTGTCCGACGAGAAGCTGATGGCGAGTCTCGAATGTCTCGCAACGAACGGCCGGTTCCTCGAGATCGGGAAGTATGACATGTCTGTCAACACTAGTTTGGGTTCGTTTACATTATTTACAAAAATTTTATATTAAGTTTAGCAATAATTTAATTTGTATTAAATCTAATCAAAAGATGTGTCAAAACTATTGCGAAACAAGACATTTCAGTCAATACTTTTGGACACTTTAGTCGATTCGTCCGAACATAAGACCAAACAATCTGTTAATCAGACGAAACGGATTCGACAATTGGTTAGCGAAGGCATCCGTACGGGTGTTGTGCAGCCACTCAACCGAACGGTGTTTGCAATCGACAAACACGAGGAGGCGTTCCGTTATATGGCTTCGGGTAAACACATCGGGAAAGTCCTCATTCGGATCAGAGATGAAGCGCTTAATCCAACTCATAAGCGAAATGTACCCAAACTATTAGCCGCTCCGAGAGTAGCCTTTTATGCCCACAAGGCGTACATAGTTTTAGGCGGTTTGGGTGGGTTTGGGTTAGAAGTGATCGAATGGATGATCAGTAGAGGAGCCAAACATTTTGTGGTCACCTCTCGGACCGGACCTAAAGACTCGTATCAAATGACAAAACTTCGGTATTTCGCGGAATTGGGCGCAAAGGTTGACATTTCACTCGAAGTCATGTCTATTGAGATAAACGTCGAGAATATGATAGTCAAGGCATTGAAAACTATGGGTCGAATTGGTGGTATATTCCAGTTAGCACTGGTGCTGATGGACCGGACGTTTGAGAATCAAACGGTCGAGACGTTCGATACGGTGTGTGCGCCGCGATCTGCAGCCATAGAGCACTTGGATTCGGTGTCGCGCCGATTGTGTCCCGATTTAGACCATTTCGTCGTCTTCTCGTCGATTGTCTGCAATCGTGGAAACGCCGGACAAAGCAATTACGGCTACACTAACGCCGTTATGGACCGGATGTGTGAGCGCCGACGGGCCGATGGCCTCACAGCGCAGTCGATACACTGGAGTATGATTGGAGACGTGGGATATGTCGCCAATAGACTCGACGCGAATGACTTCACGCCTATAGACGGCATAAGATCTCAACGAATGCCGTCGTGTTTGGCAACACTCGAAGCGATACTCCACTCGAATCACACGATTTTAGGCAGTTTTGTGAGAATAAAGACGAGTCACGACGGCGTTGAAGCGGATCTGATGGCCAAAGTGGCGCACATTATAGGTGTGGACAACATCGAGAGCGTCGACCCGAACACCAAATTAGTGTCACTCGGAATGGACTCACTTATGGTCGTTGAGATCCGACAGACAATCGAACGCGACTTCAATGTCGTTCTCACTTCTCAGGAGGTCCGAGAGCTCACACTCGCGATGATTGCGACAATCAATGCCGAGAAGTCCGGCGCTGAGTCTAAGACCGAAAACCCGAGTTCTCGCGAAAACATTTTCCAAATGCCGACCGAGAAGTCGATTGCTTTGAATGGAGTGACTGACGGAAAGCCACTCTTTTTGATGGCTCCGCTTAACGGCTCGTTTGAGTTAATCCTCAAAATCGTCGAAAGTCTTCGCCGACCCGTCTATGGCCTCAATTGGACCGAAGAGTGTCTGCAATTCGAATCAATGGCTGATTTAGCGAATTATTATTTGCTATTAATTAACGAATTATATCCGAAACTGGATATGAATTTCGATTTAATCGGCTATTCGTTCGGAGGAGTCGTCGCATTCGAGATGTGTTTGCAATTGCAGACCAATTGGAACCGTTGGCCGAAACTACTTCTTTGGGACTCTTCGCCACTACTCGTCAAACAAAACGTTT
Source organism: Metabelba pulverosa (assembly GCA_034697605.1). Classification (NCBI taxonomy): domain Eukaryota; kingdom Metazoa; phylum Arthropoda; class Arachnida; order Sarcoptiformes; family Damaeidae; genus Metabelba; species Metabelba pulverosa. The sequence goes on from JAQIXC010001764.1 coordinate 3,049, forward strand.
TGGAGTTATTGAAAAACGAGAAGTTCGTTGATTTCGGGCCACAAATGCTCGATATCTTCATTACTTTAGTCTTGATAACCGACAATACTGACGTTAAATTTAACATGATATACGACGCGCTCGCAGATGCGCCCGAAGAGGTTCTACAGGCAAAAGCCGTGAATCTGCTGTTCGACGCACTGATGCCCGACTGCGAGCGCCAGACCTTCGATCAGTCGATTCGTTCGTATTTCGCGAAGTTTCGACTCTCGAGAGACTACGCGGAAGTGGTTTCGACGAAACGCCAGTTTAGCGGCGATTTGGTTCTCTTGAGAGCTGAGGAACTGATGTTGAAAGTTGTGGACAGGAGTAGTGTCGTTACCCACGACTATGGTCTCACTCAGGTATAGAATATATTATATTAATGTTTACATTTTCATATACTGTATAATTCGTCAATTAAATTAACATGCTATTTTGTGAAATGTCTTTTGCGTCGATAGTTGGTGAGCGGGAAGTGTTCGGTAATCGCGATGACCGGCGGACACGAGTCGTTTCTGGCGCTCAATGTAGACTCAATTGTCGACATCACTAATAGTTATTTCTGTACTTAAAGTACATTCCTCTCAATTGTTTATGGGTTTTGTTTTACTTTTAGTATATTTAATCATGTATTTTATTCCGCTGTTAATTAAAAAATATTTCAAAAAATATACAGTATTTCAAACAATAAATTTTGAAAATTAATTACTTTAAATAATATTTTTGATTTCGCTTTTAATTAACAAGTATATATTGTATATTAATATTTTTACTAATAATTTATTCATTAAAACTTAAGCAACTTAAGCAACAAGTTTATACTTTATTCTTATAAATAAGTTTTATTTTATTTTATTAGTTTATACTGTTTATTTTATCAGTTTAACTGGCACAGTATTGGAACTTGAAATAAATTGCAAAACTTTTTTGTATACAGTAGTTTTTTACTATAAAAAACTATTGCATATTAAAATTAACAAAATGCAAAACAGATTTGATATAATATATACCCTCAGAAAAATTTCACTTTGCTTGCGGTTAAACGCGACAATTTTTTTAATTTTAAAAATTCAACATTCTCAATCTCTTTGCACTGAAGGCAAAACTTTGACAAAGATAAATCTGTATAATTTCACACAATTGGGACCGAGTTATTGGTAATGCAAAAATATACAGGTTTATCTGTAATTCGTATCTCAAAAACTAAGCAAGATAAAAAAATTTGATGCATTGAAGGGTCGTGCAGAACTGAATTTACTGTAGAATCAAACTAGACTGGTTAAATTAGTTTTAGCTAAATTTCAATATGCTGTGCCTTCAAAACAAAGCAATGGATGCATTGATGCAATACAACGCGTGTTCGACAACTACTCCGCTGTTAATTAAAAAATATTTCAAAAAATATACAGTATTTCAAACAATAAATTTTGAAAATTAATTACTTTAAATAATATTTTTGATTTCGCTTTTAATTAACAAGTATATATTGTATATTAATATTTTTACTAATAATTTATTCATTAAAACTTAAGCAACTTAAGCAACAAGTTTATACTTTATTCTTATAAATAAGTTTTATTTTATTTTATTAGTTTATACTGTTTATTTTATCAGTTTAACTGGCACAGTATTGGAACTTGAAATAAATTGCAAAACTTTTTTGTATACAGTAGTTTTTTACTATAAAAAACTATTGCATATTAAAATTAACAAAATGCAAAACAGATTTGATATAATATATACCCTCAGAAAAATTTCACTTTGCTTGCGGTTAAACGCGACAATTTTTTTAATTTTAAAAATTCAACATTCTCAATCTCTTTGCACTGAAGGCAAAACTTTGACAAAGATAAATCTGTATAATTTCACACAATTGGGACCGAGTTATTGGTAATGCAAAAATATACAGGTTTATCTGTAATTCGTATCTCAAAAACTAAGCAAGATAAAAAAATTTGATGCATTGAAGGGTCGTGCAGAACTGAATTTACTGTAGAATCAAACTAGACTGGTTAAATTAGTTTTAGCTAAATTTCAATATGCTGTGCCTTCAAAACAAAGCAATGGATGCATTGATGCAATACAACGCGTGTTCGACAACTACTCTCTCTTTTCAATGCCGACGACAACGCGTTTCGGAATATTTAGTCGAAGAACCGATTTCTTGTATTGGAGCGGAACGTCGGTGCGGGCGCTGCGGACGAACCGAAAGCGGCGGACCATCTGCGCCAACGCCAGCTTCAACTCGAGTAACCCGAAGCGCATTCCAATGCAATATCTGGGTCCGGCGCCGAACGGCAGGTAAGTGTAGGGCCGGATGAGGTGCCGATTCTCGGGCAGAAAGCGTTCGGGAATGAACTGATCGGCGCTGTCGTAGAATACTTCCGAGCGATGCATCGCATAGATGGGAATCTCGACTACAGTTCCTTTACGGAGCGTAATGCCGGTGCCGGGCAGTTGGTAGTCGGCGTTGGCCGTGCGCGCCAACTTCAAAGTCGGTTCGTGCAGACGCAGCGTTTCGGAGACGACGGCGTCGAGAAACGGCAGTCGCGCCAACTCTTCGCGACCCAACTCGCCGTCGGCGTCGACTTCGGCGGACGTGAGTTCGTCGAACAGTTCGCGCTGTTTGTCCGGATTGAGTGCCAACTCGTAGACCGCGAACATCAGTGTCGTCGCCGTTGTCTCAAAGCCGGCGAAGAAGAAAGCGAAACACTGCGCGAGGACTTCATCTTCCGTCAGCTGTTTGTTCGAGAGGTTAATCTTCAGCGCCTTCTCCTCCGCTGCCAACTCCTCATCGCCTTCAGTGTGTGGTTTAATATTTAATCAATGAAAATATGTATAATTTACCAAGTTAATAACATGGATATTTTTTTATCAATACAATATTACAACAGCATTTCTGATCATGATTCAATAATACTATAGCAAACATAGAGTAGCATTAAACTAATATGTCAATATTAATACGTATTCTATAAAACTAATTGGTTTACTTGATTTTTGTTCAAATGACAATTTTATCAGGCTAAGTTTAATTTTAGTCAAATCAGATGCAAGTGAACAAATTTCTAGCAAGCTAAAAAAATCCTATTGGATATAATGCAAACCTTGAGTAACATGATGCGACTCATGATTCGCGGTGTCGTCGCGTCTCTGAACGGAACTGTCGGCCCTCTTGGCTTCAATCATGAGTTGAACGAAATCGCTATACTTTTCGTTCGACTCCTTCCGGCTCTCGAGTATACGTCGACTCGCATTGAGGAGAAAGTCCATCGATTCGCTGGCTTTTCGGTTAAATCGGCTCAAGAGTCGGATTAAAAATTTCGGCAAAACTACGGGTAAAATGCGGGAAAAGTCTGCGTCGATAACGCCGCACATATTCGTTATGAACGGGTTGCCGGCGCCGGCGTAGACGTCGGTCTTCGTGGCGAACGCGCATCGGGTGATAACATCCATCGAGTAGGCGCCGGCTATCTGTTTGACGTCGACGTTGGCGCTGTCGTGGGCCGCGCGCGCCTCCATCTCCGCAATTAGGTCGGCGGCGCAGTCGCGTACGAGCGGATACATGCCCTTCATCTTCGCCTCCGTGAACGTCCCCGAAGTGATCGCACGGATGCGCGCCCAGGCGTCGCCGCTCGCGTCCAGCAGCGACTGATCGATGACGGGATGAATGCCGCGATTTACGCGCCGATCGCGAAATATGTGAAAGTCTTTCACGAGAATCGTTTTGATCAGTTCCGGCTCCGACAGTATCAGCACCGGTGTTTTGCCCAGGTAGATCCTCCAATTATATTTAATCATTTTATTATGTTTATGCTAACTTTAGCAATTTTAATTATGCTGACTAATATATTACCGATGATTTTGTTAAGTATTTGAAAGTTATAATTTGTATCTATTATATACAGTTTTGGACATAACTATCAGGTTTTTTGTATTTTCAATAATTTAAACATGCTTATATATATTTTTATTTTTCTAAAGCAATTTATTCATCATCGTTTGTAATTTGCAAAACTGAAAAAATCTTGAAGAAATGTTACTTGGTTTTTATTTTACATAGCCTCAAAGTCAAAATTTGTGTTTTAGAACTTAGAAAATGGTGTATTTAACTTTATATCTATTCTTTAAAACTGGTTATTTTGTGATATAAAATTAATATTTTAATTTTAAAAATAATTAATACTCTCAGTTTATAAAAATCACATAAAATAAATAAATGAATTTTATTTAAAAAGCACAAAAAACATGTTTTTATCATGTATTATTATGCAAACCTGTGTTAACTTTGAGGCTATGCATAATAAAAACCAAGTAACATCAAAATTTTTTAGTTTTAGAAATTACAAACGATTATGAATAAATTAGTCTGTAAAAAATATAAAAATATTTAACCATGTTTAAATTATTGGAAAAACAAAAAACCTGATAGTAATGTCCAAAACTGTATATGTGCATGCGTAATAAAATATAATTTATAGAAATTACACATATTATTTATACATAATTAATATTATTCTTATAAATATCTAAAAATCACTAATTTATTAAATTAGGAATGACTCGGAATTTTTTGCAGTTATTTTTTGATATATTTTGAGCAATATAATTTATGTGCTGATTTTTCACGAATTATATATTGTAACACAAATTAATTTTAATTTAAGAATAATTAGCAAGTTATTAATATGATATTTACAACTTGTTTTCGCGAACTCAAGACATAACTCTTTTTATGTCATAGAGTTGTGTGCAAAGGGAGCGTTGGCTACATATAAGTTGTCTAAAGAGTGATTCGATCCGCATCTTTTTGAATATTTACAACTTGTTTAATACTGGATTAAAATTAATTTAGTTTGCTCTATTTTATTTTTCAATAAATGATCAACTTGTTCTTTTCAAATTTTTACTAGCGTTTGTAATTCAAAAACAAAAATAGCGTAAAATATCTGTTCATTATTTCAAGCCGTTCTATAATTTAATGTTTAGAAAATTGTTTACATTTATGTATTTTTGTGTTTCAACAATGTAGTTTTAAAAAATTTTAGAATGTAGAATTTTGTTGTTTTGTATTTACCCATAAATTTTGCCAAACTTTTTAAGCCATTTGTCTTCAATAAGCGGTTGCGGATTGAGGAACATCTGCTGTAAAATATTACCCAACACTGGCAGTGGTGTCGGACCTTTGACGCCTTGATTTGACCAGTAAGTAAAATTACGCTCGTAGTACCTTTCGCCATGGTAAAACATACTTGTTAATTTTATTATATGTAAAATAATTCAAAATCGAGTTACCAGAATAATAGGCCCACAATTGCTAATAACACGTAAATTATTATCAGAAATAAACTCATTATCTAAATGCAAAATAAAACCAAATAATTAATGATAAGTTTATAATGCAGAAAATGTTAAAGTTAGTTACGAATGATTATCCACTTATTTATAAATCTGATATCTCAATGTTTATGCATGCAATGTTTATTCTATTCTATAATCAAAATTAAATCTAATGATTTTTAACAGACATTTCACTCAAATAAACGAAATATATTATCTACAAAATATATTCATATTTATAGTTTCTGCTACCAATAGTTTTTAATTATAAATTAAACCTACAGTATACTAAATTATTATATCATTTTTATACAGCATCTAGTTTTCAATAAAATTTTTAAAATATTATTAATACATTTCAAAAGTAATTCCGATAAATATTAACATAACATTATTTTAATAAAAATAAAATTTTAATTATTAATATATCACCTAATAAGTTATAACTAAGATATTATAATGTAAAATATTTTATGTGTACACTCAAATTTTACTATAATTAAATATATTTATTTATTTATAAATATGTTTATTATATTTAAACTGGATATAGAAATAAATTGATACGTTTGCAAATTATTTATATAAATTACTAATATATAATTGGATTATTGAGTGCATTTTAATTGCATATTTAAAAATTTTTTATATACAAAATAAATATTGTAACTTGTTAAATTTGGTCAAATGCCGATACTTACTCGAGATTGTCCAGTTTAGATTATACTTGACATTTATTTATAACAACATTTCGTGAAACAATTAATAAATAAACTATGTTATTATTTGAGCTAATATTTAATTGTTTTAGTGTTTAGTTGTTTAGTGTTTTAGTGTTTTAGTCTAATTTGTTTGGCAATAAAATGCAGAATAACTTGTTGAAATTTGACTAACATTTAAACAATAATATTATTTTATAAAAACAGACTTATACCGTATGTTTTATTTTTAAAAATTACGTCAAATTCAGAAACAAAATATTTTCCGATTTAATAGTGTTATTCATCGGTACTGTCGATAGTGTTATTCAAAGCCGACCGGCAGCACCGACAGCACCGACAGCACCGACAGCACAACCACAACCGCCGCTAATGTCTGGCCAACAGTGCAAAGCCAACCGAAAGCCAAACCCGTGCCGACGCCAGCAAAGCCTTCGCCACCAGTTGTAGCGAAGGCCGGCTTTCGACCGATTCCTTCGCCGAAGCCGTCGACAATCCCGAAGCCGATTACTTATTATTTTCTCAAAACAAATATTCAATTCAATTGACACCGAAATTGTCCCAAGATTCAATTTGACGAATATGTTTCAATATATAATAGGTGGCATAATTTTGCAAGACAAATTATTTTTATTTTTGTTTTTATTAGCAAGAATGTTGTAAGGGTATGATACGTTAGTCTTGAGCCAAAAGCATTAATATCGCATGCTTAAAACTTATACTATTGTCTGTTAATTTGTTAAGAAGTACATATAAATAAAGATTTCATGTTTATTTAAATACTTTGTAAATGCCATCAGATTATATTTATATTATTTTTTATTTTAAACTAATTAATATGTACAATCATTTTGTAGTTTTAATTTATGAAATTAATATGTAATAACTAAATAAAAAATAATGCTTATTAAATTAGTAATTTATATTTTAAAATGTTCAATGTTATCCGTATTTTTTACAATAATAAATTGTAGTTTAATACTATAATGATTAATCTTAATTAAATTTGGGACTATTTTGGTACTACCGATAACTAATTTACCAATTATTGCGTCGCCGGCGGTATGTTTGAGAATTTAAGCTTGGTGAAGTGTGTGTGCCGACAGTGGAATGAGGATGGTAAAATGTTGCCCTGGTAATCGGCCGAGGTTTATTCGGCTGTTAGTGAGAAGCACACACTAACGTTCTACCTGGGTCTACCTGGGTCTACCTGGGTCTACTTGGATGAGAGCGGTGACGAGTGCCACGTATAGTAGATTAATATGCTTAATGATTTGTTAATTTATACTTTGTTTTTATTACAAATGTCATTGTACATCGTATTTTTTAATAAACTAATTCAATGTATTATTTCACAAAACATAATATTATAATTTAATTTGCATTGTTAGTAATATCTTTTGTTCGACTGATTTATTAGCAGTTAAAATTAAAATATAAATTATTGTTATTGTGTTTATTAAAAATTAACAAAAATTTTCATGCGCTAATTAAGTCCAAATAAGAATTTAAATTTCAGAATTATTAATTAAGTTAAATTTTATAACATTACTTATGTAGCAATATAAAAAGCGCTTTATTATTAAATGTATAATTAAAGTATAATATAAAGTAACATGAAATTCTCGTTTCTATTTATTTTCTATATTATATTTCATGTTAAACCTTATACTTGTTAGTGTGAACTCTTTTTTCAAGTTCAGTGTTATTCAAACTTGTCAATTGAGGAATTCATTCAAATCTGTTTTACTTATTAGTTTATATAATTATACAGTTCTTTTCGTACGCTAGTAAACTAATTACAATAAGTTTGATATTTTATTCCGATATTTGTTATAAAAGTACTTATAAATTTTTATTTTTTTTTGGCAAATAACATCAAATATTTATTAACTAATGTGTTTATATTTAACAATGTATTTTTATTTAAATGCAAAATACTTTATATTATTTTACAATTTATTAGGTAGATGGTTCAAAATCTTTATGACAAACAAATTATTCGTAGCATAACTATATTTAGGATTTTTTGTTAAGAACTTAGAACTAACACTTAAAACTACACTTAATAAAATTTTGTTTATAGTTTTTAGGCTAATTTTAAATTCTGTACAAAATTCTAAGTATAAGCATGATAAAAAAGTGCGATTTTTAGATTATCAAATTGTATAATATACAATACAGCATATTAATTGAAACAAGACTGCCCAGTATGACTTTAATACCTTTGATGACAAGTCCCTAATTTATAGCGGGTTTTAATCTTTTATTTATTAAGCAGATTAAGATATTAAAAATTTCTTAAGATTAATTAAGATTTACCACTCATATATATTACCTCTCAATATATACTAAAGCTATGCAAAAACTTCACAGATGCGCACGTAAGTTATACAAAAACTTCACAGATGCGCGAGTAAGCTATACAAAAACATCACAGATGCGCGAGTAAGCTATACAAAAACATCACAGATGCGCGAGTACACGTTTTACAGTTTACTTGCACCCCCTTCATAATAGAGCATAATCATTTATTAAGCCTAGATTAATATTAGTGATTAGCCGAGCCCTCTTAATGTAAATACCCATACCACACATTACTTGTTGTACAACTCTTAATATCAGTTCGTTGAAAGTCACCCATCATTAACCTAGAATAATATTAGTGCTGAGCCAAGCCATTATAATGCAACTTCCCATACCACATATTAATTGTTGTACTATCCTCAATATCAATTCGTTGAAAGTCACCCATCATTAACCTAGATTAATATAAGTGCTGAGCCAAGCCCTCTTAATGCAACTTTACATACCACACATTAATTGTTTTACAACTCTTAATATTAGTTTGTTGAACGTCACCCATCATTAAACTAGATTAATATTAGTGATCAGCCATACCATCTTAATGCAACTTCCCATACCACATATTAATTGTTGTACTATCCTCAATATCAATTCGTTGAAAGTCACCCATCATTAACCTAGATTAATATAAGTGCTGAGCCAAGCCCTCTTAATGCAACTTTACATACCACACATTAATTGTTTTACAATCCTCAATATCAATTCGTTGAAAGTCACCTATAATTAACCTAGATTATCATTACTGCTGAACCAAATCATCTTAATGCAACTTCCTATACAACATATTAATTGTTGTACTATCCTCAATATCAATTTGTTGAAATTCACCCATCATTAAACTAGATTGATATAAGTGATCAGCAAAGCCCTTTTAATGTAAATTCCCATACCACACATTAATTGTTATTCTATCCTCAATATCATTTCGTTGAAAGCCACCTATAATTAACCTAGATTATCATTAGTGTTGAGCCAAGCCATCTTAATGCAACTTCCTATATAACATATTAATTGTTATGCTATCCTCAATATCAATTCTATGAAAGTCACCCATTATTAACTTAGATTAATATTAGTGCTGAGCCAAGTCCTCTTAATGCAACTTCCCATACTTTTCATTAATTGTTGTACTATCCTCAATATCAATTCGTTGAAATTTACCTACAATTAACCTAGATTATCATTAGTGCTGAGTCAAGCCATCTCAATGTAAATTCCCTTACCATATATTAACTGTTGTACTATCCTCAATATCAGCTCGTTGAAAGTTACCCATCATTAACCTAGATTAATATTAGTGCTGGGCCAAGTCCTCTTAATGCAACTTCCCATACCACACAATTTACCACACATTTTACAATCATGCGCACCAGCCGTCCAATCCCCTATTACAATGCATTTCCTATGGCTATATACACTCCATAAAAACACATACACCACAAAAACGCCCTAACAATACATTTTCACACTATTTCGCCATATTAAAAGCTGCTTTTCATGCACCTCCTTACGCCAAAATGGCTTATTTTTTATATTAGCAATTCAATGTTTATACTTGCAGTAATTTGTGATGAAAATACAAAAAAAACGAAATTTTAATTATTATTAACCTGCAAAACCGCACTGTAAGTAAATATTTTTTCGTTTTTTTGTAATTT